>JAJHUR010074304.1:87489-115685 GCA_027495735.1 Lutjanus campechanus
ACATGGCAAACAAACCTGACATCTAAACAAGACCTTGTATATACTTCAATTCTTAACTTTCATAAGCAAAACTGCCTTTTTAAAGGCCCTGAAATCATATTTTCTCAATCACGTTCTTAGTATGATGGATGGGATTCTATAGGAACACAGATTTCTGTGTTCCTATAGAAGTTACAGCCATTTTGGTTATTTCACATTTTTTCTGTTGTCTTTCAGTGCTATTTGAAGTGGGCAGGGCTCAGATGGAAAGAGGTGATGTCACATAGGCTCACTTCAGTGCACCAGTTAGGATTAGTTTTTTGCAGAGTTGGGAGTAAGTCACACATGTACAAGTCACAAGCAAGTCTCAAGTCTTAACACTCAAATCTCAAGAAGGTCCCATGTTATTGTGGTTAGGATCAAGCAAGTCAAGTCAAGTCATTGCTCAGCTCAAGCAAGTGACAAGTAAAGTTATATGAAATTCTGAAGATCTACCCCAGTTTTACCCCACATTTAAATAAGTTAAAAGTCAGTGGTCGAATTAGAGTCTAACAGCTCTAACTTAACGTTATGTTTCTAGTTAATGATTCACCAACCAATAAGTTTTCAAAAAACAAAACAAAAAAAACAGCAACCCATTAATGGATCTTAATTTGTGGATTTTGTTTCAAAAACAAAACAAAACTTGAAAAATGCAAATATTTAATTAAAAAACTCAAGTGTAAGTCAAATCTCAAGTCATGAATACCAAGTCAAAGTAAAGTCTTTTATCAATGTTAGTCTCAAGTCCCAAAGTCACATGTCAAGTCTCATGACTTGACTTAGACTTTTTCAAGATACTGACAAGTTTTGTTTCATTTTTGAAACTAGATACACAGATTATTTTTCACTTTTTTTTAACATTACGATAGGGCATTTGACCTTGACGGAGTTCTGTGCTCTCCAAGTGCCCTTCTAATTATTCTAGAATTTTTTTAAAAGTCTTTAAAATATTTCAAAATTAGTAAAAAAAAAAAATAAAATAAAAAATTGCCATTACAATTCTCAAAAGCTGAATGGTAGTTTTGTCAAAACAAAAACCCCAAACTGTCCAAAACCCAAAATATTCAACTTAAATCAAGAGATTTAGGGAGCTGAAACCAAGTATTTTTGCCTGATAAATAACTTTTCAATTGCGTTATCAACATTGTTTTTCAGCTAATTGATTATTTGACATCTTTTCAGTTCTACTTTTGACACTTTTTCTTGATTGACTTGATTTTGATCCGGATGTAACACTCAGCCTTGTTTGTTGCTTGCTTTACTCCACCTTCACCCTTACGTTTAATTTTGTGACTCTAGGATCTGACAAAGAGGCGCCAACCTTAGGTCTAAGTTTCATAACTTCCCCTCTGAAAATGATGGGTGACGTCATGTTTTCAGTGAGCCCTAGAGACATGAGATTAGGCGTAAAATGTTTGCATTATGCTGTACCCATTGCTGGGCAGTGAGGGGTTTTTCCGGTTAATGCAAATTACTCAAACTGCAACCTGTTGTGTAACTGCATCGTGCTGTATCCTAACAAAATAATGCTCTTATCATTATCTCCTCCTCCTTTATGATGGATTTTTATTGAACGTTGGTGCATAATGGCGTCTATATAAAGATCCTCTTGCTCTTTGATCCTGAGGGACTGATACTGATGACAGCTGATGTTTGTTGCTTAATAAGAGTTACTTGCTTCAGGAAAAGTCTGAAACCCAGCCGATCTGCATTCAGAAAAACATGATTTTAAGCCACAGACAGACATTGAACAAGATGAGGTGGACTTTTTCACAGTACAGAAAGCCTCTGACCTCACTGTCTGTCCTCTCTCCCATCCCTCCTGACACCCATTGCCCACTTGGTTCCACATGCGCTTCACTCCCTGTTCCCAGTTTACACAGAGAGACAGTTATAAACAAGGAGAAAGCGCCTGTTTACATTAGTCCCATTAAACACCTATAAAACAGCCGAGGCTGGGAGGGAGGCGAAATGCTCTACTGGTGGTGAGGAATGAACAGAAAGAAGAGGACAAAAAGAGACAGAAATGGAAAAAGAGACCCCTGAAAGTCCTGCAGGATGACTCACTCGAAGCCAGGCACAAGTGGAGGGGAGGCAGGGGAGTGAAAAGAGGGAGGGACACGGGGGAAGCCCTGTGCCTCGGCCGCAGAAGGACACATAGTTTAAACACAGTGATGGAGTGGAATAGCAGAGACATGACTCACCACCGGGCCCCTCTCTTTCACCACTCCCCCTTTTCTCCCCCCTTTACTCCTCCCTTATTTCTTGTAAGATTTTCCAACTTACTGATGTATTCCAGATGTGCTGCAGTCTGGCTGCTGCTGAACAACTGGTAACTTTGTCAAATTTGCCAAGTTCTTTCCTCTCGTCTCTCTTTTTTCTTCCCTTCCTTCCCTCCTCATCGTCTCATTTGGTGGCTACTCCCTCTCTTTTCCATCAGTTGTCCTCTTCCTCCCTCCCTCTCTACTCAGTACTCCCACTCCAGCTTTAAAGTCAGGGTACCAATTATGCCTCATGTAAACCACTCAAAATAAACGTATACGGAGGGGTCGTAATGGAAAAATCAATCCCGCCACTCCTGCCGCCATTATTTTGCTGCTTATGGAATCAAGTCAGGAAAGAAATGGGAGAGGAAAATGGCAGAAAAAAATAGAAAAAGAGAAAAAAGAAACGAGTAGAGACCAGTGTGGAAAGAAATATCTTTTCGCAGCATGGAAAACATGACAGGATCACACAAACAGGGGTGCACTTCCCCAAATGGAAGAGGCTGAAAATAAGTCCACGCATCAGGCCTCGCAACAGGACAGCAAACAGGATGTGACACCATCATGCTCCTCTGCAGTCACTTTTCATACAAACACACACACACACAGATTTGTGTTGCTATATTCATGAGGACCCGTCCCTAGAGCCCCTTACCCTAACCCCACCCATCACAACTAAGTAGAGCTGCAGCGATTATACGATTAATCAATTAGTTGATTAAAAGAAAATTAGTTGCTACACTCAAAAGTGAGTCACTTTCCTCAATAGAGACTGAAATCAGACTCCAAGTTTTTGTTACTAAAACTATGTGGTAGCGATTGACACATCCGAAGTACTGCCACTTCTTGCTCTCAGCTTCAGTTGAACTAGCTTGGTACCCAGTGGAACTTAAATCAACTTTCTCCTTTCCTAATTCCTGTATGCATTTTTTCGCAGCATGACTAAGGAATCTCACACCTTACACTGTCCCTGATATTCTTACCCTAACTCTACCCACTCACACTCCTTATGCCTAAACCTACCCATAACCTACGCAATCAAAACAACTCAAACCAACAAAGATAACGGGCACTAGCCAATCACAGTCAGAGCCTTCCTATGCTAGGCTCATCTATGCTGAAAAGAAAAGAAAACCATATTTTAAACATGGTTAAAACATGTTGCTGAGGGACCTGTAAAGGTCATATATATGTATAGCTAATGTTAGCAAAACACTAGCTTAATAGCTAGCTACTCTACATCAATCATTAGTCAGCTAGTTAGCTAGCATTTTGCTAACATTAGCTAACTTAAGATGTGACAGTGTCGCATCTTTTAACCATCTTCAAAATGTGACAATTAGATAGATTAAGTTAACTGTTGGAGAAAGATTTGAATGTCCCTTCTTAACTCCTGCCCCTTTTTGTGGAACCTCAGTAAACTTTCTTCTCTCCTGTTTCCCATACTTAGATATGCCATTTAAAATAGCATAATAACTATCATCAATTGTAAACTAGCTAGGCTGGTTAGGTCTACATTTGATAGCTAATCTTAGTAAAATGCTAGATAATGAGCCAGCTTATCTAAAACAATCATAAGCTAGCTAGTTAGCTAGTATTTTGTGAACATAACATAGCAACATGTTTTAATTATCTTTAAAATTGTGCTGTTTATTCAACATAGACGAGCCTAGAACATAGTTCAAGTACAGGAAACAGGAAAGGAGAAAGTTGACCGAGGCTGGGTACCAAACTTGCTCCATTGTTGTTGAAGCAAAAAAACAAAAAACAAAACAAACAAAACAAAAACAAAAAAAAAACAGGGTAAGATTTAGCAAAGGTCAGATAGTTTAAATAAACACCATTGAAATACCAATCCAAAGTCTTTAGAGCGGCCCTTCATATTGGGGCGGAGACATGTAGAAGTCGTGTGCCTACCATTGAGGAGAATGGGGGGAGAGCGCTGTTTTTACTAAGGCGTGTCCTTGAAAAAAACGTATGAAGTGTTAGTGGCCCTTGTTGCTGCTGTTCAAGCAACTATTTGCATTTGGAAATCCCCAGTCAATCAAATATCAAACATTGGTGGGTTCCAGCTTCTTAAATGTGAGGATTTGCTACTTTTTTCTTTTTCTTTTTTTTTTTTTTTTTTTGCCATTTATGATAGTAAATGAAGAATCCTTGGGTTTTGGACTGCTGGTTGGACAAAACAAGTAATCTGAAGATGTCACTTTGGGCTCTGGGAAATTGTAATGAACATTTTTTACATTTTTTTGACATTTTATAGACTAAACTATTAATTGATTATGTGGAAATAATCCTGAAAATAATGTGCATATTAATCTATCATGACAATACTCCTACAACTAAGAGCCTAACCTAAACCTTATTCCAACCCTAAAACCAAGTCGTAACACTCAAAACAAAAACTCAAAATGTTTTGTCCTCACATATATAGTAAAACACGATGCACACATGCGCACACAGCCGAGATGTTCAGGAAACAAGTGTTTGTCTCAGGCAGAGAGGTCATGTGCACTGCTTGTTTGGTTGTCATGACACAACTTCACTAACTCGATTTCTCCGATAATCCACTTACAGGGGCTCCGTGGGTCGAAGCACAAGACGTGCTCTGTTGGCAAACCATCCCAGTGTGTGTGTGTGTGTGAGTGTAACAACTTAATGTTTGCATATTATAGTGTGAAACAACTGTGTGTTTTTGAAGGAAAAATGTACCTTCCCACTTGACCTCTTTCTCAAACAAAAAAAATATTCAGCATTTTCCACCCAGAGAACAAATCTGAAACAGCATGCTGGCCATCACAAGATACTAAATCTCTCTAATGAAACACACCCTGATAGGTTCTCACAGGTCATCACCTTTTTTTTTAGGCAGACTGACCCACCACACCTACTGAACAAATAGAAAAACTTGGACATTTAAATGAAGAGCAATTGATGAGAATCTAAAACAGTGTTTTCACCACAGTTTACACCTTAACCACAAGAAACAGAGACTAAAAGTCCCCATAAAACGGTGTTTCTGTGTCAGTCTGACAGCTGTAGAGGTTCATTCATTGACGGTGAAGGTGGGTGTGCCGCCTGCCTGCCGCACCCTGTTCCCACCACACACACCATACTACAGCGCATACTAAACACAAATTGATACAAAACACAGAAATCTGTGCACAGTAATGACATTTTTCTTACAAAATTTAGATAGAAAATGATTTTCTTTCAAAACATTTTGCAATTGTTGAATATCTGACATCAGAAAAATACCAGTCTATAAGCAATAAATACTTTAAAATTATAAAAAAGTTGCTATAAACTCACAAAGGAGTGACAAACCATAAGATTTCTGCATATTCTCAACTCTTTTTTTATATTTTCCAAACGTATTTCAGATGTTGATGTTAAAAATAAAATCCCCATTAAATAAAATCAGTGAAAATTTCCTCTAACATGCAAATAAATAAAAAATAAAATAATAATACTCTAGTTAGTATCGCATTCTTCCCATGAGGCATGCAGGTAAGTAAGATGCAACAAGTTGCAGCTGTGTCTTTTCCTTGCACAGGCTCACACTATCTACCCCATAACCACAGCATGAAGTCAGTTTTATGTAAAAGTTCAAGTTGGTTACCTTTTCTGATACTTGGCTGCAGACAGTCTCTCTTCTCTGGGATATCCAGCGATGGAGAGTCGTGGATTGAAACTCCTCCTCAGCAGCTCTCAGACTTGGCTGAGCAGCTCCCCGCCCAGCAAACCAAATTAGGCATCAAATGTCTGTACCGTTATTCACATCTGTGAATTCTCCTCCTTCTACTCCTCCTCCTCCTCCTCCTCCCGCTGCTGCTCCAGCTCAGGACTCTCATGCTTAACACACCCAGTGTAGTGCAGCTGAAGTTCACCCTCCTTTAAACTTATATTTCATAAGTGTTCTAAGCAGGGAAATCTACAGCTAAATTCATGTTTTTATGATTATATTGTTCTTGTATGTGAATATGTTGTTTTCTGTATCAAATTCCTTGATATTGGAAATAAAAGAATAATGAAAACATATTGATTGTTTATATTAGTCAATCAGTTTTCTACATTTTGAAAGGCAGGGAAACATGATAAATCCAAAGCTAAATTTCTGCTTTTTTAATGAATATATCAGTCTTGCATGTGAAAATGGTTGTTTTGTGTATCATATTTTGTATCCTATATATCCCTGTTATTAAAGAAAAGAGCAGAATAATTTAAAGCTTTTGATTTTTTACACTTCTTGATCAGTTTTATTCATTTTCATTGGTTGGCACTGTGAAATGCAAGAAAACATGATAAATCTAAAGCTAAATTCATATTTTTATGAATATATGTGTGTTTTGTTTTGTTTTCTGTATCAGTTACATTTCGCGATCAGTTTTACACATTTTCATTGGTTGGCAGCACCATGAAAAGCAGGGAAGCATAATAAATATAAAGATAAATTGATGTTTTTTAAAATCAATATATCACTTTTGTATGTGAAGATGATTGTGATAAATCTAAAGCTAAATTTATATTTTTATGAATATGTCTCTCAAGTGTAGAATTTGTTGTTTTCTGTATCAATCTTTTAGCCTATAGATCTATTATAAGAAATAAAAGTGCAGAATAATTCAAATTTTTTGATCAGTTTTCTACATTTCCATTGGCTGGTAGCATCGTGAAAAGCAAGGAAATGTAATAAATATAAAAGTAAATTGTTTTTTTGTGTGAAGGTGGTTATTTTCTGTATCAGTTGTGTGGGCCACAGGGCCATTAATATATATATATATATATATTCACAAAGTCAAAATGGTTTCAGCAGAGAGTAAAGTTATTCAGTTGTGGAAAACCCCTCCATCAAGTATTACTAATGAAAGTGTCGTCATCTTTATCTTAAACCTTCTCCATCGGCGTTACTATCGACACGGTCCAGATAATAAGCTAAATATTTGTCATTTCCTACACTCTGAATCACCACGCTCTGAGATTATTTGTGTTCGTTGCTGCGCAACCGCAGCTGTAACCCTTGACAACCGTTCTTTATTTACTGAGATACGAAATCGACGCGTTTCCGGACCTTGTTGAAAAGAAAAACCTGTCTTCGACACTGAAAGGAAATCTGCTGTCACATGCACATTCTTACAAGATTGATTTGAGTCACTTAAATTGGTCACTTTTCACTCCACTATTGAAATCTATAGGAGGACTATAATGTCTCAGACTGACACACTGTGTGCAAAAAGAATTGGCTATTCTATTCTATTCTATTCTATTCTATTCTATTCTATTCTATTCTACAAATGCTGTCATTGCGATTAATTACCGAAAATAATGATATTAAAAAGTTCAATTTAATTCCCGGTTTTTGTTTTGTTTTTTTCAGTGGTGGTAGAAGTACTCGGATCTTTTAGTGTGAAAATACTCTACTACAAGTAAAAGTCCTATCCTCAAAATGTTACTTAAATCAAACTATTGTCATAAAAATATACTTAAAGTAGCAAGCATAACAATATTCATTACATAAGTACTAATGTTTTGAGAATAAATAAGTTAACATTTTACTATTAGGGTTGGGTTTTTTAGAAGATTATTCTTGTTGATTACTGGTATCATACAGTAATCTCTAATTAATTAATAATTAAGTTATCTATAATTATACATAATAATTTATTACTTGATTATCCTTAAGTAGTGACTGGTAAATAAATTGTTACATACATGTAGGCTTGGTGGGGTGGAAGTGTGAAGCAGCAGGAAATAGAAATGTTGTATGCAAAATGTTGGTGCAATGTATTTGCACTATTATATCCATCATTTGGATGAGAACATGTTGGTTTTGGAGGCAAAATCCCAGTGAATTTTCTTGTGAAGAAGCCTATAGCTGTCAGTTAAAAGTACAAGTACTGGAAAAGTACAAGATTTACTATAAATTGTAAATTTGTAGAATTATAAAGTGCCATGGAATGGAAATATTCAAATATAGAACTTCAAACTATAAAGAGTTTGTCTAAACTGGACTTGACTAAGCATAAATAAAAAAGAGGTCAACTATGACAACAACAAGAGTCAATCCCAAACCTATGAATAAATGTTTCTGGTGTTCATATGTTTGGTTCCCATTTGTTTTTTATTGTGATTTTTACTAAAACCACCAGATGGCGCCAGATCTCAAATCCATGCGGCGTGTATGGACCATAGACTGTATAAAACATGGACAACTGTCTAGAAGGGAACCCGAGATTTGCCAAACTCTCGCGAGATTTGCACGCGTGTATCTTTATTGTGTACTTTGTACAAACTAGTAATGTTTTGTAATTGGTTTATATTGTGATTAAACTCTGAGTAGGTTTAAGGACAAAAAAAACTTGATCAGGGTTAGGGAAATATTGTTTGGGTTAAAATGTTCATTATCGCGAAGTCTTTCGCGGATCTGGGGTTCCCTTCTAGACACGACGCATGACGTACTATTTTCCGCGACATTTTGACAGCGGAGACGTAAATTTTCGGAGACAGTGCTCGTTAGTTGTTTGGAGGAGAAGGTAACATCATGGCGTCTGGAACAGGAGAGCCGTCCAGCGGACACGATGCGGAATTGGACGAGTTATTGGACAGTAAGAGTTGACATTAACAGCGACCTTCTGTTTATTTAGCAGTTTGGTTTGTTGTGGTGTTAATAGCGGCTGCTGTTTAGCATTGGGAACCCCTCTACCTCTGTGTGTCGGGGGTTTAGCTTGTATGCTCGGTGGTACCATCCGTTTGGGTCCCAGATATCTGCAGAGTATCTTAAATTATCGCTGACAATCGGACCAGCCGGTCACAATATTCAGCAAAACACTCAAATACAAATGTCATCGTCTTTAGCTCGCTATGTGATAAGTAACACACTTTATGTTGCTAATGTTAGCTAACTTAGCTGCGATCCAGATCAACCGAGCATGTTATGTTATGTTATGAATTTGCCCTTGATTTGTTTGTGGAAGACAGTTAGATATAATGAAAACCTGATTATGTCACATGGCCGCTGAGCTGTCAGTGGTTGTCGTGTATCTGTTATTTGTATTTATTTTCTCCTCTTTGTGAGCCCATGCATGTGTTGAATCCTATTTTACTTAGTGTAAACATGTTACAGTAAACGTCATATGACTCTACTAATGTTGTATATAAGTTAAAGAGACAGTTCACCCCCAAATCAAAAATACATAGTTTACCTTCTACCTGTAATGGAATTTTCCATCTACTGTAGATTGTTTTGGTGTGAGTTATAGAGTTTTGGAGATATCATCTGTAGAGATGTTTGCCAACAGCACGTATTCCCAGGCTATTTGCAGCTTTCTAGTCTCCAATAGCATAGTCCCCAAGATAAAAAAAATAAATAAAGTCATTGTTGAATACAGAAGGAAGTACCTGCCAAAATAATTTGTTAGGCATATGTCTATGTTTAAATTTGTGTTATTAATGCAGACAGATAAATCAAGGATAGAAGGTAAATTGGGTGCCTTTTTGATCAATTCCTGCCTTTATTTAAATGGCCTAGTTTGTGATATGGATCTATTTTGGTCATTCACCATTGTATTACTGCTTTGTTTTATGTTTGGACTCCATACCGATGGTGTGTGATGTGTGGTCTTGAGTAATAAAATAAAAGTGAAATGGCCTTCTCTTAATAACATACAGTTAAAAAAAAAGAGCAGTGTCATGCAGGAACAGCTTTCATTTTTAACAAACTACACCAGCCAACTGTATCACTGCTCAGAAGGAAGCGTGCATCTCTTCATGGATGAGAGGCTTGTGCTTGTGACAGAGAGGGATGTAAATATTAATGGAGACCTCGGCTAACTGGAAACCCTTCATCAGTGAGCAGATGCATGCTTCTTTCTGTGCAACAACACAAATAGTGAGTGTAGTTAAGTAGAAAGAAAGTAGTTCCTACATGACACTGCTCACAACAGTCTGTGGATTATTTTGAGTAACCAGATCATGGACAGAGATATTGCTATTGAATTTTCCAACTGTATTTTTGACACTTTGAGCACCACAAGCTGAGTGCATCTGGTCCCATTATTTTCAAGAGAAGGTAGTCATCTCTACAGCTGATATCTCCAAAACTCAGCAACTCACACCAAAACAATGTAGATGAATAAATGGCACAACAGGTAAGAGGAAAAATATGTATTTTCTTATTTGAGGGTGAACTGTACCTTTAAGTGGCAAATGTTTATTAGGTACACCTAGCCTAACTAAAACCAATACAATCTGATACAATAGCCCTGAAACAAAAAGGTGGAATGTAACCAAATACATCTCTACTCTACTACATCTTAGAGGCAAATATTATACTTTTTGCTCCACTACACACATTTGTCTGACAACTTTAGTAACCAAATACTTTTTAGATTACAATTCTTCATACCCTCCCTGTCCAATGAAAACCATGTATCTCTCCAAATGAGTTGATTTTGATAAACTGAAGGATGGAGTGTTCCTATATGGGTTGATGATATTCTCCTACTTCTTAAGCTAAACAGAGTATTCAAAAACCCTCTTGATCAGCTGGAAAATGCAATTTATCAAAACTGAAAACAGGCTGTTTTTCTGAGACCATGAAAAACTGACTTTTGAGAGATATGTTGTTCTCACAGGACAGCAATGGTACAAACATACATTTTATAATTTATGATGATCTTGTAGAATATGGTGCATTGCTGCAGATAAACTACCCAACAGTATCTAAACTATGAGCTCACCCCTAAACAACTGCGGTAGTACATTTTCCTGATCATACTTTTACTTAAATGAGATTGTGGATGCAGGACTGGTATTTTCATTGTGGTAGTATTTTTACTGAACTAAAGAATCTGAATACTAATTCTACCACAGCTGAAATTCTGCCCTTATGAATGTTATAATATTAGTTTTTTGTTTAAACTGTGTAGAAAATTGTTCATTCAAGCTCATTTTGTTTTAGAGACTGCAGTTTTTGGAGCTGTTGAATTGTATTGTATCATAATGACAAACCAACCCATTTATATTAATGAGCATAAACTATATTAGGGCTGCAGCTAATGATTATTTACATTGTCCATTAATCTATTGATTATTATATTTAATCAATTAGTTTTTTGGTCCATAAAATGACAGAAAATGGTGATAAATGCTGATCAGTGTTTTCCAAAGCCAAGATGACATCCTTGGTGTCTTGTTTTATCCACAACCCAAAGGTATTCAGTTTTTTGTCATAAAAGAGGTAAAAAAAACAAAAAACAAAACAGAAAAATATTCACATTGAAGAAGCTTAAGTCAGAGAATTTAGACTTTTTTTTCTTAAAAAATGTCTCAAATTGATTAATAATCTATTAATTGTTGCAGCTACTAACTATATATTACTGTAACACTGTAGAGTTCCTCCTGCAGCCTCCAAATGACCATAAAGTTGGAATGACACTTCATTATAGTGCAGTATAAACTCTGAAAGGGTAGGAGTGATCGCAGGACTGCATTAGTTTTAGTTAGGTGTACCTGGTAAAGTGGCAACTGAGTGCACATTTTGTGTAATTTCTTTGCTATATGAAAAGTTTAATGTGATTGGTATGCATTCTTGTATCATTTAGAGTAATAATAAAAATAGAGTAAAAATAAATTAAACTAAACCCTCCATTGGATTACTCCAAAGCAGACACTTAACACAACATCACCAGTGAGTAAAATACAAGATATAACAGGGTTTTTAACATTTGTGTTGTTGAATTACTCCTTTAAAACTCTTTAAAGGTCCACTGGCATGGTTCTAACGTTATCCCTTTATTTCAGGTGCGTTGGATGACTTTGACAAGACATCAGCTCCTCCAGCTCCTGAACCTGCCGCTGCCTGCTCCTCAGCCAACAGTGGTGCTGAGAAGGTTTGTTTGTTATCATTTGTAGTAGTAGTAGTGGTGGTGGTGGAGGCCATTTTAGTCTAAAGATCAAAGAATCGGAGAAACAAACAATAATACAGAATTATGAATGTTGCTTTGTCTGTTGCATTTTCTACTAAGAGGGTAAAGTTTGGGTATTGCAGTCTCAGGTTTTGTGGGGTATTTAAGTGTCTACCAGCATTAATAATTAGCAGTGTAGTTTTGTTAAGGGTGGAAAAAGTCTCTCGATTTTTTTTTTTTCGTCACATTATTTCAAGTCACTGTATCCAACTCTAAAAATACAAAGTATTTGTGTTTGTCAGTTGTTATTAGTCCTGGACTTTTTCACTGTTATCTTTGTTTTATAACTTGTTTACCTTTGCTGCTGCCAAATGTTTCAGTCAGCTGTTTGCTGATTGTGTAAAGTTCACCCCAAAGGTTCAATACTGGCAGTGACTGTTGTTGGGGTGGTAACTAAGGCCAACCAAACGAAATCAGTCGTCTCGCAAATATTATTCATTACACTCGATGCATTTTCAAGTTGTGATGATAAAGATGTTATTTAATACAAAAAAACCCCCACACATTTAAAAATTCTTTCAGGCACTTTACATGTTTCCTGTTTACTTTGTAGCCGCCTCTGCTTGAAGACTGCAAACTCTTTGAGACTCTCTTCGAGGGGGACATGGCTGCCCAGGCCAAGGAGGAATGGGAGAAGGCCATGAGTGAGTTGGCTCAGGAGGAACCAGAATTACTGCAGCACTTCCAAAAACTCTCGGAGGCTGCAGGCAAAGTTGGTAAGGTTGACAATTTGCATTATTTGTGGTTTTGATTACGTTCCTTTGCTTACTGTTCCTGTGGCCTTAAATGTTCATGTGTGTATTCTGTGTAGGCACTGACACCGCCTCCCAACAAGAATTCACTTCCTGTCTTAAAGAAACCCTCCGTGGCCTGGCCAAAAATGCAGACAACCTGCAGGTGGGTCAAATCAGGCTTGATCAATCGTCATGAAACTCTTCAGACTGATACAAATATAGAACAATTTACAGAACATATTGTTCCCTTACAGTCCACAGGACTAGCTGGAGATGACCTTGTCAAGGCTCTAGAAGGCCTGGGATTGGATGAGGGTGGTGAAGGAGGTGGTGATGACGCAAACATCTTGCCCATCATGCAGTCCATCATGCAGAACCTTCTCTCTAAGGAAGTGCTTTATCCATCTCTCAAAGAGATCACTGCTAAGGTTTGCACCTGTTTTACCTGCAATCACTGTTTCTAGTTACTGTACACATCCAGGTGTCACTCATAAGTGTCTCTCACCCTCACAGTACCCAGAGTGGTTGGATGCCAACAAGCCAAGCCTTAGTCCAGAGGACTTCCAACGCTATGATCAACAGGCCAAAATCATGGGAGAGATCTGTAAGAACTTTGAGAAGGAGGAACAGGGAGACAAAGACGGCACGTTCGAGAACATCATGGACCTGATGCAAAAGGTAGACGCACTCTACATCTGACTTTATGGTTGTTGAATAGTTAGGGTTAGGTTCAGTGTATAAGATTTACCGGAATTTGTTACCAGAATATGGCAGAAATTGAATATAATATTCATACTTATGAATTTTGTTTTTGTTATTGTTTCACCGCTAGATGCCACAAAATCCTACACACCGGTCCGGAAATTGTGAATGAAATTTAAAAACAGAAATCTGAATAAACGTGTTTTTAGATTTGTTACAATGTCTTTTACCTCATTCTCCTTAACTAATTGGATTTTGAATCGGCATTTATTCATGACTGTTGGTGATATGAAAATTGTGATGCAAAAATGATCATTCCCACTAAGTGTGAATCATACTGAAATTGCAATATGTGAAAATAGTCACAATATGCGTTTTTTTAACCATATTTTGCAGCCCTAGTTGAATTGTTTACTGTAATGTGAACAGACTTCGGCATGTTAAGAAAGAAACATATCACAGAATGTAATGATTGAATTAATGATTTTTTACAGCTGCAGGATCTTGGCCAACCACCCAAGGAGCTCGCAGGAGATGCGGTACGTTTTCCAGTCAACAAAAAACAGCCTATGTGTGGTGTACATATGTCTTTAGTGAATAGCAGTAGATGTGTTTCACTGGTGTGTTTAGTGAAAGAAAATATATTGATATCTAAGGACTAAACTGGCTGGTTCCAGCGGGCTCGGCTGTGTCATGTTCTGGCTGCAAATCCGGCTGCCAGAGCTGATTACAGCCGTTCTAGACAGTGCTTGTGATTCCAACAGAAGCACCACAGCGCATCCCAGTAGCATCCCAGAAACTTCTCTCGGCTCTGCTCTGCAGAGTATATGCACCAGATCTATTTTTGGCTGAACCTGCATCAAGCTGCACAGAGCAGGTCAAATCAGGCGGGAAGTCAGACTCCGGATTATGAAAATAGACAAAAAAAGAAACCATTTTAGCCTACTTTCCCATGGTAAAAAGACAAAATTCAAGGAAAAATGACCAAATCAACAAAATCTGAGGAAGTCAACCTAATCAGATGGGCAAACAGTCCGCATCTGAAGTGTTCTGTCCTTCACATGGATCAAAACCATGTCACAGATGTGACATCATAGAGCTGTATCTGGTGGATTCAAGCAGTAAGAGTGTATTTTCTTTTTTTAAAATAAATAATATCTTCTAATTTAATTTGTATAGATTATATTGAAAAATCTCAACAGATGTGACAGCATTTTTCTTCTTTCTGCTTCCCCTCCAGCCTCCAGGCTTTAACTTCGACATAGAGTCCCTCAATCTCCCAGGAGGCCCTGGGGCGGGGGCGGGAGAGCAGTGCTCCATCATGTGATGAGGTAGCAGTGGTGCGGTCCATCAGAAGCACTGAAGCCAGAGGGGTCACACTTTGTGTGTGTCAGTGACAGACGAGGAGTGAGAAGCAGAGGTCAGGCAGGAGTGTGACCACCCGACCGTCGACACTGTTCTCCGTCAAAGTAGAAGGTGTGTGGGTGCAGAAACAACAGGAGGAGGAGGCACGAAAACCAACAGGAACCACACACACACAAACACACTCTCTTCTGTCTTAAAACCACTGAACGCACAACTGAGAACATTTGAACATCTCTGCATTAGTCTGTCAGCAGTTGCCATAGCTCCTTCACAGTTTAGTTTTAACAGCATTCCTTAAAAAAAAAAAAGAAACTAGCACTGCCGTTCTCCTTGTTGTTTTTACAATGCTGTTTAGCCTCATGGTAAAAATCTATCAAACCACTTCACGGGTATAAACGGTGCCTTTGCGAAATGAGTTTTAAGTTATTATTTTAGGTCTCACCATAAGGTAAAGGTGTTGCTATCATTCAGCTAAGCACTTAAGATTATAGTTTTATTAGTGTGAAATTGCTATATCACGCAGGTTTACACCAAATTTGTGATAATTCTCTGGTACTTCATTAAACACACACCTCTGTTTCTGTACAGGATTCAGAATTAACGAGTTAATTGCCCACTAACATGTAAGGAAACTGGAAGATGTGTGTACAGTTGTTCATAATTTAAAGAATTAACAAGACTAGAGATGATTGAGATGCTCCTTACTGTAATTGAGCCAACTAATTTAACAAGACCCATTCCCCCCCTCGAGTATTATCCCTCATTCCCAGGTGTTGATTTGAAGTGATTGAGATGTTGATTTCCGGATGCCTTTGCTGTGGTTACAGTGAACATTATAGTGTAGAGTTACTGTGCAAAGTGCTTCCCTTGTGATTCCCAGTGTTTTTAATGTGCAGAGTGATGCTTTCTTTGGTATGAGGTCCCTGCTAGGAAAGAAAAACACTTTGACAAGATAACGTGCGTATAGTCCTGTGCCCTCCATTAAAAGTCCATTTTGTTCTTTCCAGAAAACATAACATGTTTTATGAGGAGAGTCTGTAATCATAACGGTAATCATAAGGATGACCTGTTGGGTAACACATCGACAGCCTGATGTTAGCACATTTAAGCTGTGTTTGATGGGTTTGTTTACTCCAGCGGTCACTTTTCACCAGCTGCTATTGCCATAGAGAGAGGTCTAGAAGTCACACGACCATCAGCTCATCAATAACTGTATAATAAAGGGGTACTAACTGTGAAAGGATTCAGTCAGCCGTGCACTGAAAAGAGAACAGACTTAGATCAAACAGGCTAGGGGAGGCTGCTGTGGAGGTCCATAAAGGCCTGTGGTTTTCATTGAGGGGGTGGGGGGCGGGGTGTGCAAGCTATTCAACTCTCAGGGCCGATGCAAACATGCCCAGAGCACCGTTAAAATAATGCAACCTGTTATTTGACACTATTTTGTTTTGTAAATAAATATGAAATAAAATAATGATATAATGCAGTTTCTGTTGTTGTTGTGGATTATTAGTCATCATTGCTTTGACATTAGTAGTAGTGATAGAATAAACAGTCAAAGGTTTGGACAAACTTCTCATTCAGTGTGTTTTCTTTATTTTTTATAAGAAATGGTTCAGATTATAATAGTGTGCAAAGCTGTCATCAAAGCAAAGGGTGGCAACTTTGAAGAATCTGAAATATTAAAGAACAAAAAACCTTTGCACACTTGTAGGTCAGCAGGTGTGCTGGAGAAGACCATGGATCGACAATAAAAAGCAAAAAGACTTGTACACTGCCTGTTTTTATATTTAATATTTATTTATCTTAATAACAGTGTTATTAAATCAGCGTGCAATTGTCTTTGCTTTTTAGGAATCTAAAATATAAAGCATATTTTGCCATGTTTTCACATTTCTTGCTAACTACATAATTCCTTATTTCATAGCTTTGATGTCTCTAGTATTAATCTAAAATGTACAAAATAATAAAGAAAACACAATGAATGAATTTTCAGACACACAAATATTTAAAATATTGACACTAAAAATGTAATCTAGTATCGATGTTAGGTCAAGATTAGCATGAATTAAAGAAAAAAATTGTACAAAAAAATCCAATTCAAATGCTTGAACCAGGTGGCAAGAAACAACAAAACTAATAAAGGACAACAAAAATGTTGGTCACCTAATACCGATTAAAGACCAATATGAAATTTACATAATAGAAAAAACAATTAGAAGATAATATAACCCATCAAAAGTACATAAATAAGAATTATAAGTGTAAGTACAAGCATATAATCAGAGCACTATTCTGGGATAGAGAAAAATGTTTTCTTAAATTTGACAAGTGAACCAATTATACATCTAATTATTTACACCTCAGCAAAGTAAACAATGTCCTTGATCATTGAGGAGTGAGAGGGGGCTGCAGGATACTTCAGTATTTCCATTTTATGATACTTTATGTATTTATTTACACAACTGTAGTGACTATTTATGTGGCATATTAAGATTTTACATTCAAAAACTCATCATTTTAGAAAATACTGTTTTTCTTTAGATTAAACTATCCAGCAGTGTATATAAAGCTTTAAGATCATTTGTCATTTCAACTGTAAGAAGCACAGTGAAAATAAAACAGGCAACTGGCAAAACATCAAAGAAAGCATAAAAGCATCAAGACTAAAAACATAAAACATCAACAACACAAGAGTACTGTATGTGTGAGTGCAATGCAACAGATTTATGTTCAAAATAAGTTCATAAAACATAAATACACAGTATTCATACACATACATAGAAGATAGCAATAAAAATGATGCAAGGTGACATGGTTTGTACAATATGTGTATTTATTATAAGTGTAGTTACAGTTTGGTCCACCTCAACCAGCTTCATCATCAAAACGTAGTTTACACAGTAACACTTCAGTGATATTTTATATTGCGTAATTAGAACATTTTTGTTTAGCATTTTTATTGGGTTTCTATTAAAACCACCATCCATTTGTGTGCAGCTCATTTTGGAAATCAAAGTATACACTTTGATAAACATTTGAACAGCTGCATTATTCCAATAATTACAGTTATGAAAGGAACCCATCGCTCCCACCAACCATCCCCACTTCTTCCCTTAAGTCCCAGTCTTCACAAAGATGATTGTCTGCGAAATTAGTACTTTTATCATACTTTTAAAAATTATTTCATTCTACTACTATAGGTTACTTTTTAGTATGATTTAAACAGAGGAACTTAACGCTGTAACTTAAGAAATCTTAACTCACGTCCACTTAATAGATTTTTCTGAATCTTTCAGTTGAGTTTTCTCAGGTTAGATTTCCCATTTTTTGTTGATTTTGTTCACTTTTTCACTTCAGTTTGCTCAAATGAGCAAACTCCCAGCACCGATGAAGACCATGAGATGCAGATGAAACTGAAAGATTTTTTCTTTTCCTTTTTGTGTGGAATGAACTTAAATGCTCAACATCTATTATTATAAATACAAAGTATAAATTAAATTGTAAATTATGATATATTATACTGTAGATTAAGCTGTAGATTAAGCAGCACATAACAAATAATTAAAATGTGCCCCACATTTATTGCACCATTAAAGTTATGACCACATTAATGAATCAATAATTACAATCCAATCACATATAAATTATTTTGAAATGGGCCATTCGGCATGATGAGTACTTTTAGTACTTTAAGTATATTTTGATGCTATTAATTATGTATTTTTATTTAAGTTGCGTTTTGAATGCAGGATTTTTTTTTTATTTTTTATTTTTTTACCTCTAAAACAGAGCTCTTTTTTTTTTACATTGAAGTATTGCTACTTTTATTTAAATATTTCTTCTACCACTGTCACCAGTACAGACGTGGCTTTAATATACTTTTTACAGATTAAAAGGTTGTATTCATTGTAAAACCGTCTCGGCGTCCAGACTTTATAGAATTAGACTATTTAGATCAATTCTGTTATTACAGTTAGAGGCAGACTCGTGTCAGTTCAGTTCTATTAGTTGAATTTCTATGTATCGCCGCCGTGGAGCTTTCTGCGTCGAACGTTCACTGCAAAACTTTATTGTTCAAAACCGGAAGACAAAACAAGCTACGTGTCAGGAAAAAGGAGAATCATCTAAATGGGCGAAGGCGATCAGGCCGCCTGAGCTCACCTGTCTGCAATATTTGAGTTGTTTTTACCGTTCGTGCGGAGTTATATTTTACCACAGCATTAAAATTACGACCTGTATTACTGTCCAGCGACGATGTTAACAAAATTTGAAACGAAGTCGGCCCGTGTCAAAGGTAAGAGTTTCCTGCTGCAGTTAGCATAGAAGCTAACGTTAGCTATCTGACGTTACCCGGCTCGTTTATTTGTCCTTTTAAAATTATATCTGTCAATGAATCAATGGCATGTTTTAATTCGTTGCTGTGCGATAATAGCTAACTGTAAATCATTTATGTCACGTCTTATGTCCAAATGTTGAACGGGTACTACCTGTACGTTGCTTTAGCTATCTAACGTTAGCTAACGTAACGAACTATGATATTACTTAAACTTGACCACTAGCGTTAGATATGGCCTGTTAAGCTGGCCTTTCATCAGCTGAAGTCTAAAGGCTTGTTTTCAATTGCTGATCAACTGTCTTATATTTCAGGCCTGAGTTTCCATCCTAAGAGGCCATGGGTTCTTGCAAGTTTGCACAACGGAGTCATCCAGCTGTGGGACTATCGGATGTGCACACTGATTGACAAGTTTGACGAGCATGATGGTAAGGCTGATGTCGAATACATTATTGCTATTTTTATTGTTATGTTACACTGTGTTCTTGACATGAGTATATAATGTAACTGATGAGTCTTTGCCCACAGGCCCCGTCAGAGGGATTGATTTCCACAAACAGCAGCCTCTGTTTGTGTCTGGAGGAGATGACTACAAAATCAAGGTAAGGCTGCATTGCATTCACATGTGCCACATAAAAATGTAATGAAACTGAGAATATTGACAAATTTTTCGTAGGAAGTACTCAAATCGGTTAGTTGATCTTCAAAATAGTTGGCATTTAATTTAATAGTTGACAACTCTTCAATCGGTCATTGCAGCTTTAATCGTATTGTTAATCCATAGAATTATTGGATTACATCAATATGTTATGTCTGTTTCGACCAGGTGTGGAACTACAAGCTGAGGCGCTGCCTCTTCACTCTCCTTGGACACCTCGACTACATCAGAACCACCTTCTTCCACCATGTGAGTTGTTATGTTGCTTTGAAATGGATCTGCTTTCAGTTATCTATTTCATCACTGATTTCAAGACACAGAGCAATAAGAACTTGATATTTTCTTGTCCATACAAAGAAAAGTAAATCTGAAATGAATTAATTAATTAAATCAACTCCCTTTCTGTAGGAGTACCCCTGGATTCTGAGTGCCTCAGATGATCAGACTATTCGCATCTGGAACTGGCAGTCCAGGACTTGCGTCTGGTAAAACACAGTTTGAATAGTTGTTCTTTAGTTATATAACATATTGGACTACTGTGGGTTTACTTTCTATGACACACCACTCCCAACCACTGCATTATGATAATTTTTATTACCCTGAAGAAAAATATTAAGATGACCTGTATTCTAAATCTTCTGTCCTCCTCCTCCTCCTCCACAGTGTGCTGACTGGCCATAATCACTATGTGATGTGCGCCCAGTTCCACCCATCGGAGGACCTTGTGGTGTCCGCCAGTCTGGACCAAACCGTGCGAGTGTGGGATATTTCTGGTGAGAGTCTGGGGCATGGTGGACCAGAGGACAGCGGGCTGGGTTGAGGAAAGGGGTGGGAGGGCAAAATGGTATGAAGGGTGAGGAAGAAGCAGGAACAGGATGAAGAATATCAAATCCTACACCTCCTCTTCTTCCTCTCCTGTGTGTAGAGGACAAATCTCTGTGGGCTGTTTGCAGAAACAACTCTCCTTTCAGGAAAAGACAGTCAGGGAAATAGATGTATTATTAGAATAAATTTATATTGTGGTATTTGTTAAGGATAACCTCTGTATTTTTCAGTCGGGACCCTGTTTTCCCGTGGTTTTGTGTCTCAGTGCTTAATGGGGATAATAGTTTTTGAAGTTGGTCCTCTACTGAGTCCGAGCACTGCAGCTGGCAGAAGCTAGACTAAGCTGCAGTGTCCTTACAGGCAATTGCAAACTGTCATAGTGCATCCACTAAAAGTGCTTGTTTTTGCCGCTGACAGGTTCATATTGATATTTTAAGTGTCTGGCAACGTTTTGGAAAAGATCCCTACAAAGACAGACCTTTTTTCAAAGAGTAAATATCCTTTTTGTTTAACCAGAAAGAGCTGTTTTATTGCTCTCACCAAAGTCACCAGACTCCCTCCTGGCTTATCTTCCCACCATTTCCAGCAATCACCAACTTTGGTTTGGTTTGAATAAACCCACAATCCACCGAGTTAGATGTGAAAATATCAGAAGAGGAGTGAAAGGTGGGGATGGATATCAGAGAAGCAGGGAGGAGAACCAGTGTGTAGAGCCAGAATAGTTTGATATCTAGCACAGTGAATTAAGGTTTTATTTCAACCAAACCACTGCTGTTGAGACAAGACAAACCAAGATGTTTCTGGTGCATTTTTATTTTGTTTCTGTTGAGTTTGAATGAAGATGATGATGAAGATGACATTTGTGTTTTTCCATAGGGAGTCTAAGTTTGGCAAGAGCAACAAAACAGCTGTTTCTGGTTAAACAAAACATATTTTACTCTAGAAAAGGTCTGTCTCTGTAGCGATTCTTTCCATAATGTTGTCAGATGCGTAGAATGACAATCTGAGCCCGTCAGTGGCAAAAACAAGCACTTTCAGTAGATGTAACTTTGACGGTGGGCAGTTGCCCATAAGGATTATATTGTAGTTTACTTGAGCTTTTTACAGCTGCAGCGCTCTTCCCACAAAAAACGTGGGAAAATAGGGCCCAGGTTGAAAAATACCGAAGTTACCCTTTATTGAAATACTGCGCTGTAAATGAGTGTTCTAGATGAAGAAAGAGTTCACAGATCAGAGAGGTGTAAGATGTAGTTTAAAAAATAGGAAATGGGAGATGTGTTTCTGTGCCTCTGCATGCTCTTAAAATCTTTGTTTGTTTGATGGTGTTTCTTGCTTCTTGTCTCTTGTCTTCTCACTAACTAAACTGGCTCACATCTACTATCACTTTCTTACATGTGAACATGCATAAGATCGCTCTCTCTGTCCTGTCTTGGGGATTTATTTGCTTTCACTTTTTCCAGCACTGAGCATGACTGCATTTATACATACATTTTCAATGAGCTCCTAGATCATAAGACGTCATGCCTAATTCACTGTGTTACATGCACGCCATCCATTTAGTCCTCACACTTTCATTTGAGGAAGTCAGCACTGTTTCCCATACTGTTATTTTACCATCTTCTTTGTTTACATTCATTTAAGAAAAACAGCTGTGACCCATAACTGGTTTGAAAGTGCATCTTTAACACAGTTAAACTTCCTCTGTACTGATTTTGAAATGTTTTTATACTCCTCTTGGCATGACATTTGCACGACTGGCTCTGCTACTCCAAACATAACCTGAAATATACAACAGTGTTTATATTTCTTGTCGCTAAAGTCACTGTATTGTTACAACTTCATTCCTAACCCAAAACTGTGACATGTCAGATTCTATTAACGCTGCATGTGACTCAAACATCTGTGCAGAAACATGCATGAGCCTCTAAAGAAAACAAAAAAAACTCCTCATATTCCTGACATCCAACGCCCCATCAGAGCACGTCTTTACAACGCCCAGCACCACCCACCCCATCCCCATCAGCCAAGTCCACACGCTCCCTGCGTCCTCCTTATCCCATGCTCTCCCTGGAAACATCCACACCTGCACATGGGTTCCTAGTGCCATTTCTTTTCCCCTCTGTCATTTCTTCACACTGTTGAACTATCTGCTCACCACAATGTCTTAATGGGCAGGAATCATGAATGCAAGCTGTGTTTTCTCAATCATTTTTTCCTGATCTCATTTGAGTCTGGGAGGTAATCGGCTTCTTGTACTGCTGTGCAATCAAATCATGATTAATTGTAACTTTTCATCCATATGCAAGTGATTCATTAACCCAATCAACAGGACCATGATTGTTTCCAGACTCAAGTTAGCGTGGAATGAGAGAGCAGAGGTTGTGTTGGTGTGTTTTTGACCCTGTGTGTGTGTTCAGTAGTCCAACAGCTCTCCCTCCTTACAATTCCTCCTCTCCTCTCCTCTCCTCTCCTCTCCTCTCCTCTCCTCTCCTCTCCTCTCCTCTCCTCCTCTGAAATTGCTTCATATTTGATTATTTTATTAATGTCTATCTTGTTATACCTGTTTTTCTTCCTCCCCTGTACTGTGGTTGTGCCCTGTGTAACATGAATATGGCTCCCTCCTTGCACGCGATGCCCTGAATCTTGGTTCCAGGTCTGAGGAAGAAGAACCTGTCTCCAGGTGCTGTGGAGACGGAGGTGCGCGGCATCTCTGGTGTCGATTTGTTTGGTGCCTCTGATGCTGTTGTCAAGCATGTCCTAGAGGTGAGCAGTGACTCTCACATGTATGATTCAGTTTGTTTGTTTGTTTTTGCAGAGTCTGATATATCATTGTTTGATTGACTCAGCCTTTGACTTTGGCAGGTGAATGACAGAAAATTCATATCCTACCCAATGAGTTTTGCTCACTCAATTATTTGTACCTGTTGGTGACGTGGTCATTAACTGATCATTATATCAATTTTAAAAAAGTTAGCTTCCCTGAAAGCTGTGGTATAGTTTGTACATTGCAGACATCATCCATTTATGTTTATCTGAAACATATCATTTTGAGATTTGAAGCAAACAAGGAGGAGAATAAAATTGATCAAAAAACAATGAAAGCTATCTACAGTTAGGGAGTGATCTTTTACGTACCACACAATAAAATCATAGATTTGCAAAAATAAAGTTTGGCCTATGGTGTGTTACATAGTTAACACAATTTTCCCAGCGTGACAAAAATAATTCGAATTTCTGGTTAACATATGCTGTTATCCTCTCGTTTGTACATGTCCATTGTAATGTCCATCCATGCATTTAAAGTCAGACTCCCCTGTAATAACCATTTACTCGTAGGAGAAGTCTGAGTAGCTACCAGCAATTTTTTAAATGAATATTTGTCTCTTTCCAACTATTCTTGAGGTATGAGGGCAAAAAAACATGTTCTTACTCTCCATGGACACATGACATCTCTTTTAAGCCACCATGTGTCCCTCTCCAAAAGTCCTTAATAACCGAGCAATCTCTGAAAACATGATGATGATTTGCATTCAGACTTCCATGGTTTATCTGTGCTGGCTGGTTTTCAGGGAAGATGCAATTTATGATGTTTCATCCATGCACATCAAAAACTGTTGTAACTGTAATGCTTTTCATCTGAAGCTGCGATACTGCTACTGTAACACTAATAGTGGTGTAATTGTGCTATTTTAGTTTAAACCGTACTGTCTGCTGAAAGGCAAAGAGAAACAAGCTCAGCATTGTGAATAGATTTTCCAAATGGTCATTGATTCCAAGTTTCATGGAAACTTTTCATGGAAAATACCAACAAAATTAATTTTAGTGATTAATGTCTGTGAAGGTTCTCAGTCATCCAGGTCATGGTATTCGTAGCAAAGTTTGTTGTAGGCAACTGGACTTCATAGAGTTCTTGAAGACGTTTTGCCTCTCATCCAAGAGGCTTCTTCAGTTTAGTGATTAATGCAGTAAATGTAGTCAGCTTTCTAAATGACATCATGTTCTTCTGTGTATTTTTGAGTCATGGGTTATTATTCCATGAGGTCCAGAAATGTCCCACCCAAGGAAATAAAATAAGGTTGGGTTTTAACATCAATAACAGTGGTGTGTCATCCAGTGAAATCAGCGGAAAACTGGGACCCAACCAGGCACAGTCTCATCTTTGGATGTGGACGTGTAGTGAAAGTGGAAAGGAATGATGATTTCTATAACTTAGGATTCTATAATCTACCATTTTGTGCCTCTTAATAAACATTAACATTTTTCCATAACTCTGTAAAGAAAAATGTCTACTAGAGAACAATGGTTTCATTTAATTTTGGTGTCTCATGATGCTGAATAAAATTCTTTCCTAGAGAGGGCAGTCAGTGTTTTAGTGTTCAGAAAGCCCTCAGTCCATTGCTTCAGTGATGTGTCATAACTTTGTGTCACTGCTTCCAGGGTCATGACCGGGGTGTCAACTGGGCAGCCTTTCACCCCAGCATGCCCCTCATTGTGTCTGGAGCCGACGACAGGCAGGTCAAGATCTGGAGAATGAATGGTAAGTGACTCAGATGTCACAAGTTAACAAGCTAACCATCTGCTGCTCAGTGTCTGTTATAACTGTAACTATAAAGTCTGGTTGACATTTTCTGATTACTTTGCCTTTTTTTGTTACATTTTGTAAGTAAAAGCCAAGGGTCCATTATCAAAGTAAATGTTGACTGAAATGAAGCTTTTCACTAATGCAGGGGTTGTCTCTTCACTCTCTTTCTACCTTTTTTAAAAATCTCTTCTATGGTCTCTGTCTCCCGTGCTCCAGAATCCAAGGCATGGGAACTGGATACGTGCCGCGGTCACTACAACAACGTCTCCTGTGCCGTCTTCCATCCGCGCCAGGAGCTCATCCTGTCTAACTCTGAGGACAAGAGCATCCGGGTGTGGGACATGTCCAAAAGGACCGGAGTGCAGACCTTCCGCCGGGACCACGATCGCTTCTGGGTGCTGGGAGCTCATCCAAACCTCAACCTGTTTGCTGCTGGTGGGTGGTGACACTGGTCTACATCTTTACAGATTTAATAATGTCAAAGGGAGTCAAATATCCCTGTTCAAAATATTAAGTCCCATGAGTTTGGTTTTAAAGTATGAAAGTTTCAAAATGCCAAATATTGCAAGATTTACAACAACTTTGAGACTTTTTGCTAGAAAAAATGGCACCTTCCTTTTGTTTCAGGTGTATATGTGACTATTACACTGAAAAATGTTCTGTGTCTCCTTCAGGTCATGACAGCGGCATGATTGTGTTCAAGCTGGAGCGCGAGCGTCCTGCATACGCCGTGCACGGCAACATGCTCTACTACGTCAAGGACCGTTTCCTCCGCCAGCTGGACTTCAACAGCAGCAAGGACACTGCTGTCATGCAGCTTCGCAGGTAGAACTTTGTGCTCCTTCGGTACAACCATCCAGGGTTTTAACCACTTAACTCTGATGCATTTAATTGCCAATGTTAGCAAGATTTATAACCTAATGTGTTTTATTTATTATCTTGTCCTAGTGGGTCCAAGTTCCCGGTGTTCAGCATGTCTTACAACCCTGCTGAGAACGCCGTCCTGCTCTGCACTGTAAGTGTCTCTTAAACAAAACAAGTTAATCCCTTAATTGTACAGACATGCACTTAAGTTTGTTTCCCGTATATTAAATGTAATGCTCTTTACTTCCTGCAGAGGGCAACAAACTTGGAGAACAGCACCTACGACCTGTACTCAATTCCCAAAGAAAGTGACTCTCAGAACCCTGATGGTAAAGTAACACCTCTTTCTGGAGTGTGTAATTAAATATCATGCCTTACTTTCTACCGTATCATCATTGCTACTTTGTGATCAGGTTACAATATCAATACTTTTTCAATACCACATTTTTTAAAACAATACACTACTAACATTTGATAGTACCAAAGCTATAAAAAGTGCTCTTTCAAGACCTCAGTTCAGTCTTTATTGTCCTGCTTGAAATTTGACTTCTGAGCCTAGGACTTTTTTCTGATGCTGTGGTATCAAAAGAGGTATTGAACATTATGTTTTTTGGGTTTTTTGTACTAGTATTGTATTAAAGTCACATAAAATCTGTCTTTTTCTCAGCACCGGAGGGGAAGAGGTCCTCTGGTCTCACTGCAGTGTGGGTGGCCAGGAACAGATTTGCCGTTCTGGATCGTATGCACTCTGTAAGTCCATTTGCAGGTCTAGAAAGTATGGAAATGTTTTTTTGTTTTTTGTTTTTTTTTTAAGTAGGGAATAATATCTTGACAAGCATTTCTTCTTGAAATGTAGGGAAATTCTTAACAAAATTTGTAAATGAGTGACAAAATGTTCTGTCGTCCATATCATGATATTAATCATTGTGGAGAATAGTTGTGGTCTGTGTGATTGATTAATGAAAAGCAGAGTCAGGGGACACAAATCTTCAAAGGAAAAAAACTGAAGGTCTGATAAAGTTTTGAAATTGAAACTGTTTATAAAGCTGCAGTAACTACTCAGTGGATAGAAGTTTAAAAGTGAATTTCTTTTATTGTGTCTAATATTGTGGTGTAAATGATACTGCAGCAAAGACAAATACAAACAAATCAACAGAGGAGTCTTACTAAATGTCAAAAGGAAATATGAAAATAAAAACAAACAAAAAGGGAACACAGAAGAGTCAAGGTAAGAGACATTAAAAAAGCAAAGACAGAGAAACAAATGTGTACATTTTATTTAGCCTTTCTGCTCATTTTCCCTACATTTCAGCGACTGAAAGTAATTGGTATAATTATTAGTGCTGTCAAAAATATCACGTTATTAACGCGTTAACGCAAATCAATTTTAACGGCGTCATTTTTTTTATCGCGAGATTAACGTTCATTGTGACCAAGTGAACTTTTTATAAGCTGTGGCCACGACGACGAATCCGCAGCCGCCACATTAATGTGTGTGCATTTCACAACACATCATGTAGTGAATGGCTGCTCCACCCTAAGGCTGGTAGGTAGTGTATTATCAAGGTATCAATTATTTTAGGCAGAAAGTATAATTTCAGCACTATCAATAATGAACAATATTGACTGAACAAGCCACACTTGATCTTCGTTAGACTGACTGAACAGCCTCAAAGAAATTATATTTTACAATTCTTCATATTTTGTTATAACGAAATTCGTTAATTCGGTGCTTTTAAAGTCATGATATTAAGCTGACACGGATCACTTACTTTGTTTGCGGTCAGACGTTACAGCTCTCCATCAAGGCTGCACGGTGCGTGTCGCTGTGTTAGATGCAGTCGCCTTAATAAAGTCAGTGATCACAAATTAGAATTATATAT
>JAJHUR010074306.1:0-13359 GCA_027495735.1 Lutjanus campechanus
AGAACCGCAGCGCAACACATAATATCTGATGGGATGTGATCAAGTTGCGGTTGGTAATGTTGCAAATGTAAGGAAGGATTAGGTTGTGTATGTAGATTATGGACTGTGACGTGAAACGGTACCGCTCAAAAAGATAATAATGCAAGAACATCTATGCGCAGTCTAACAATCTCCCGACGAATATTTAATTCTCTGCGCAGTAATGCTGCTCCTTCATCCAGTGGATCGTTAAGAACGAGGCTACGCCAAAACTCGCCTGCTGACTGAATGAATGAATGAGGAAATCTAATAGCGTGTGTGGTTGAAAGAGGGCAGAGACAGAGAGAAACTCGAGGTTCATTGAGAAAAACCTGGTCCCGACCAGGTTAGATTCATAGAGTCTGTTACTGCGGTAACCGAGAGCTTAAGTTACCTCTCTCTGTGAAACAGGCTAGAGTTACCCCTCTTTCTCTGGTTTGAGTTACCTTCCTTTCTGAAACGGAAAACTCCGAGTTTCCCTCATTTCAGGGTTAACAAACTCAGAGTTTTCACTAAACCTGCTTTGTGAAACGGACCCCTGGTTATGACGCTCCATGTATGTCTTCCCTGTCAGCATCTTATACCCCGCTAATAACCAAAAAACTTTGTGGCATTGTTTTAATGTACTTTTCCACAGTCTCTTGTTATTGAGTTCCAAATAGTTGTAGCTGTTCCCACAGACTTGCTTTAGATGAAACTTTTGTGCGATCAATCTTTCAACCTACTAAATCCCAGATTTGTTCAATAGGATTCAAATCCGGACTTTGACTTGGCCAGTCCATCAGTTCCAGTACTCTAGATTCTTTTTTCTTGGTCAAATAGTCTCTGCACAGCTTTGAAGTCTGCTCGGGGTCATTATTGTCTTGTTGGTATATGAACCCACAACCAATCAGATTCAGTCCAGAAGGGATTCTATGATGCACTAAGATGTTTTGGTAGACGTTCTTGTTCATGATACCATCGATTTTCACTAATTTGCCATTTTGCCATTTATCTCTGCCTGAAGATCAGCAGTGGTCTTCCTTCAGTCTCTAGTACTTAAGATCTTGAGGTGTCTGACATCTGCTTCAGTTAACTTTAGTTTCCTGCCTCTTCCTTGGTGCATTTTCTAAGTACCAGTCTCAGCAGTTGACTCCAAAGCATACTTGACCACACTGTGAGGACACTTTATGTCTTTCCCTATTTGTCTCAGAGACCATCCAGCATCATGAAGTGCTTTAATGTGGACTCTTTCATTTTCAGTGAGCTCTCGAAGTTTCAAACTGAATTCACCTTTTTATACCCAAATTTGAGCCGGCTCACTGGGCTTCTCTGAGAAGTCAGAAATGAATCAAGCATAACATTCAACCAGGAATGCAAGTAAATAACTATAATCTGACATCTTAATCAAGAAATAATAATGTGCGTTACTATTTTTTCTGTTTTGTTTTTTTTTGTAAAACAGTAAATTTGAAAATTCATGGATAACAATAATAATTATATTTTAGCATTAAAAATATCATTTTGTTTAAAGAGCTTCTACATACTGGTGTATTAACCATTATAGAAACATAAATGATGATAAATGATAAATGATTTTGTTAATTACCAATGCTGTTAATTTAGGGCAGCTGTGGCATAAACCTTACATTGGGTGGTGGTCTAATAAATTTGTTAAGCACTGTACATATGTATATATATAATGTGAAGTCTGAATATATGGAATGATTGAAACTTGAATATATGGAATCAAAGTCCGAATACATTGAATGAACCTTGAATATGATGGATAAACAGCACTACAGACCAGGGTAAAAATATGTATTTTGATTTTGAGGTGAACTGTCTAAAATACACTTTGCTGCTGCTCCTGTCCTCAACAGTATCTTGCTTAGCTTCCTACACCAGTACTCCTGCCACTTCTCCAAACCCCATTTAAAAAAATCCAAACTATCCCTTTAAAGATCAACATGGAGATGATCTTTTGTCTCCAAGTGTAAACTACTGGATCGTTAGGACATGTTCCTTTTCTCATCCTATTGCATTCCAATCCTTGTGTAGAGAAATTACTCTAATCAGTAATGAGGGTAGTGGAACAGTTAACTAGGTCCAGAAATTGATGATCCAAGCTCAGTCATGGCCACATGTTATAAGATTCATAACTATTCCTTGAACTGTCTGTCAGTTATGCACGCCGATGTTTGGATGGAAATAGCTTAAATTGAACAGTCATGTACTTCATCAAATACATCTATCGGGCTTGACAGTATCTGTCAATATCAAAATGGATGTGGAGGACTACTGACTAAGAATGAAGTTGGTGGAAATCCCAGGACAGATCATTAGAGAACCTGCTTGTTGTGGCTCTCTACCTGTTCCCAGTACTGAACAAGTAGGATATGAGATTTATCGATTACACTTCACCTCTCCTCTCCCCACGTGCTGAGGTAATTTAAGATGAGCAGGATTCCTCTTCAACCAGCCTTGTACTTAGTCCTCTGATACTGTATTTTGGAGAGGGTGGAATACCTGCAGGCGCACTCTTTTTACAAGCTCTTGAATCTGGAGCACACACAGCCCTCCAGCTGGCTCATTTTATTGTATGTAATTTGGCTTTCAAAAAAAACAACCTTTGTGAGTCTTACCTCACAAAATCACATCATCCAGTCCATTCAAACCATCTAAAATGCCTTACTCCAGTTAGCAGAGGAAGAACCAGTCTGCAAATGTGTGCTGGTAATGCTGGAAGACAGACTCTGTGGTATGTATGGAGTGATTGAAAACACAGACGCATGGACGGGGGATCGGTCAGCCAGATGAATTATAACAGGAAACAATGAATAAAGAATTCTGCACTCTACACAAGTAGAAATAGTGTCCACCAGCATGTTTAAACGCAGGCCCCTTTTTCTAAAATGTGTGTGAACTTTCTTTTCAGAGATCTTTTGTGACACAAATAGTCATACTTTTATTTTATAGCAAATAGTGAATTACTGAAGCATTTTACTTTATTAGTTAATTTATTTTCCTTTTCTCTGAGGCAGCACTCATGCATAAAATCTCAGTCTCTGGCCTTGCTTTCAGCTCCAGGAAGCTGTTTAGACACAGTGGTTCTTGGAGCTAAATGCTAACGTCAGAATGCTAACATGCAATGACAATGCTGACATGCAAATGTTAGGTTTACCAGGTTTAACGTCTTAGTTTTTCATGGTAGCTTGCTAAAATCAGCTTATTAGCACTAAGCACAAATGGGGCTCAGCTGGGGCTGATGAGAATGCCATTAGTTTTGCATATATTTAGTAAAAAACCAAAGCACTGGATAAATTTTGACGTGATGATGGTGCTAGATATTAAGCTATCACTAAAGTTATTACAAGATGGATGTGAATGTGTGTATCAAACTCTGACAATCCATCCAATCGTGGTTAAAGTCTCTGGGAATTTTTTGGGAAGTTTTTCCTCTAAACACATTTTACGTGTAGTTGCTGTTAGTTGCTGAAAATGTCAAAATACTGGAAATATGTAGTACTGAATTCTGGAGTTAGACTGTTAAACTGTTGTTCATAATTTCTGTGTTCAGGTTTTTTTTGGTGGACCTGAAACACTGAGCCCCACGAACCAACACTTACATGACACCACCTCCCCCTCCCCTCACCCTCCCTAACAGTCAGTCATGAACATACCTTCAGTGACTCTCTCAGTCCAAATCAGCCCAGCAGTTCACTTCAGCTCACTTCACTTCCAACAACCTGAACACACAGAGGGAAAAAATACCATCCTGTCCCCTTCCTCTAGCAGCTCACACATGTCTGGACATGTCCAATAAAGCTGCTGGATAGAGTGTCCATGTTTCAGGTTGTTTTTCAGGTGGTAGTGGTGTTTGACACTGAGACAAGGGAGTGGACACACCCCCAGTGTTTTAGAGCAGAAAAATACCAGATTTTGAGACCTAATTTTATATACTTAGCAATTTTTCAATCATTAAACTTTGGCTGGATGGTTAATAACACACATTTATTCTTGCTTTTAACAGACTTTAAGACATTCTGTCAAAACCACAAATGTCAAACTCGTCCATTTACTAATACATCTCATAGATGTTGAGATATATAATTGGATAACTTTGACCTGCTGGTTGGTGCTAGGACAGTAGCTCTCAGATAGGAGTAAAATAGTAAATAGATTTTTAGTTATAGGTTTTTTATTAGGCCTATTTTATATGGTATGTCCTGCATTTTATTTTCTGCATATACACACTGAAACACACTCTCTTGAGTGTGTGGATGTATGTTGGGTATTCTGTGTTGACACCTTCTGCACATATTTTCAGTGCATGTCTAAAATCTAATACATTTCCTGTCTCTTATACACATCTAGATGTGTATAAGAGACAGGTATATGTTCTGTCTTGTACGGGGTCCTTGGTCGAGAAAACATAAAGAACCTCTGTGCTGGAGTCAGGGGATCACTAAAGTCAATCTGATTCATCCTCTGGACACCATCTGTACAAAATCTCATGACAAACAAAGATATTTCAGTCTGGACCAAAGTGTCTGTATTAAATCATTTTACAGCCGCTTCAAATAATGTGTTTTGAATTTAGATTGACTGTGTGTGTTTTTTTTTTGTTTTTTTTTTGCCTTATCAGACTTCAAGACTCAGAACAGAACAGTCTCCCCCTGTGTTTTGTAAAGGCTGCAGGTGTTTGCAATATGGTTTCCCTCTGGATATCAGCAAGATTTTTTATTTTTTTTTTTAGCCTTTTTTCCCTCTTTCTGGTTTGCAATTCAGCGTTTGGCCTGGAGGTCCAGCACAAATGACTGAAGCAGCAGAATCATGGCAGTCATTCATGGTTTATAAATAGAAGGCATCCTTTTTGCATGATCCTTTGTGCTTCCTATCAGCTGGCCGGTGATGTCACAGGGTTTGGGGAAGCCCTGGGTCTGCCGCAGTCTAAAGCTAGTGGAACAAAGCCACATCGGTGGGGGCTACTGGGGAGGAGGGAGGGAGGGACGGCGGTGGAAACCCAGATGTCTGCCTCACAGTGCCACTATTGTCTCGCTGCCACTGTACCCAGAGCTGCTCTTTGCCTCTTGGCGAGCGTGAGCAGGATTACAGAGTTTGACTGCCTCATAGCTTCCAGCCACAGTCTCAGCATCCTCTCACACACTCACACACACACACACACTCACACACTGACTGTGGCAGAGAGAGAAGCTCACTGGTCACTTGTGTTCTGCTCGGTGCGACTTCTACATCTTTAACACCAGTCATCATCAGATTAAAGGTATATTGCACAGGGATTTACACAATAGCACTCATCTTTGGGATTAAATGAGATTCTAGATCACACACACACACACACACACACACACACACACACACACACAAATACACACATTCTGACTGTTTAACTTGAATTAGTTTTCTTGCTGACTTTTTTTTTGCCATGCTAGCAGCGTTACCAGATTATCTGCTTAGATGAAAGGCAGCTGGACTCAACAGTGATCTTTACAACTCACCAAAGACACAGTGGGTTCATGGACATTAACATTAACAAAGCAAAGAACACTTGATTGTAACATTAAAGAGACAGTTCACCCAAAAATGAAAATTCAGTCATTATCTACTCACCCTCATGCCGATTAAGCATTTATTTTGTTAGTCCACAAAACATTGCTGGAGTTTCACAGGAAAACAGCGTTGCTGAATCTCCCAAGCAATGGAAGTGAATGGTGATCAGTCTTATTTAGTGTCAACATCATTCAGCCCTGTGATGCCCTGACATCCTAGCAAAGCAACAATAAGACAGTTTTAAACAAATTAACACAAACTTGAAACCAGGTAGTATTCTAGAATAAGAGTAGCCTATTTGTCGGCATGTGGGGCTCCAGGAAAAATATAATGAAGATGCTATGTGCAGTGTAACTGGTAGGCCCTTTAAGGCAACTGGGTACATCCGCAATGTACAGAGAGTGCAGGGAACGGGAAGGTCAGCCGGGCCACTAGTCAGTCATCTCAGGCAACTGTGGGTCTCATTTCAAGTTGTCTACTGTAAAAATCTCCGGTCCCTGTCTTCTTATACTTTCCTGATACGTTCCTTCTGTGAACTACCAGCACTTGATGCTGCTGTCTGTACCAATGCACCTCAGCTTCCAAGCCCTCTGGCTCTGGTCCTGGCCTAGTGGGAAGTTGTTGGCTTGTGTCCTGCCAGAGGTCTGGTCCAGTTATTATCTGGGCAGAGAGAACAGAGCGCCGTAAATCATTTCCCCTGCCTCGCCTCCAGACGCCAGCTCCTGCTACCGTACATACAGTCCTCCCTGCCTGTCTGGGCTGCGGAAGAGGCAAAAGTGTGGGACAGCCGCCGAGGGAGTCACTGAGGGAGTCGCCACTGTTATGTAAGAGGTCCTCTCTGCACTCTGACTGTAAGGCAATTGTTGAACAGACGGTTTTACACTTTGTACTTGCAGATATAGAATTGGCAACACGCTGCACTGCACAGATGGCAAAGTGTGTGCAACGATACAATTAGAAATGTCATTTCAGAGATGTAATTGTCCAGCTGTGCAGTGTACCTTAGTGAATAATGAGTTACAAGCAGGGGTTCTGCTCTAGTATTCATGGAGGAATGACTTAAAATGTTACACTCTGAAACTTCTGAACATCTGGCGATTAGATATTTCTAACTTTTATTTAAAGCATAGATGGCTGTAAATGGTTGCATCTGCCATCATTTTGATATTTTGCACCAATTAATGGCTCAGCCCCGTACTGTGGAGAGGGTCTCATCAGAAACCAGAAGTGTCTTAAAGTTAGGACAAAAGTAGAGTCCATTGAAAGTCATGTTATCTAGGCCACAATCACCAAATTTAAAGTGTCATCATCATTTTTTCATGGTCGTCATGGTCAATCTGGGTGTGATCATTTGTTTTGTCACTGTCCAAATCAGCCCAGCAGTTCACTTCAGCTCACTTCAGTTCCAACAACCTGACACAGAAGGAAAAAAAATACCATCCTGTCCCCTTCCTCTGGCTCTGGTGGCTCAAATATGTCTGGACATGTCCAATAAAGCTGCTGGACTGAGCGTCCATGTTTCAGGTTGTTTTCAGTTCATAGTGGTGTTTGATGCTGAGACAGTGGAGTGGACACACCCCCAGTGTTTCAGAGCAGTGAAAACTGCTCATTTTTTCATGATTTTGAGACCTAATTTTATATACTTTGAAATAAATCATTCAAATTGGCTGGCAGGTTAACAGCACTCTTCTATGGTGTGGCAAGCTCAGAAAACATTTATGTAAGTGGTCCTGAACAGCATTGCATTAAACCCTGTATAATCACATAGAAACTTCTCAAACATGGAACTTATCGTGAATTTAACAATAGTTGTGGCATATCAGTATCACAACAATATGAATGTCAATGACAAACAAGCCAACCTCCACATTAGCGTCCCAAACATTAGTTTCTCAAGGACCTTTCTAATGAGATGATACACATACAGACACTATATATATAAATTGCATTCCTTGTTTTTGGTGCTTTTATCATCCAGATGATTTGTCCTCATCAGTGTACTTAACAATGTTCCCTCTCATATCTCTTCTCAGATCAGTCTGACAGAAACTGTGTTCTGTTGGAGATTTCTGCACGGGGGTAGGTAGTGCAGCAGGGTGGTGTCAACAGCTTATGATGCCGGATCGCAGCAATAATCTGACCCTTCTCATTGTAAGTCACGGACCCGTAGCTAATGGGATTCCTGCTATCAGGGGATTATGATGATCTAGCTCCCTTTGTACACCAGCACTGCCATTTTACATACTTTCTTTATCAATTTGACACACACTTTGTCAGTAGCAGTCGATAATGTGCCCTCCCAACCCCCCTGAATAAAATCTCAACTACAGTATGAGGAACATAATATGATTAATGGTGAGAAAAATAAGGGGATTTGAGGTGTCAGAGTTTTTCTTCTCTTTGAAGATAGTCTCATCACTGAGAATATTACTTTGTGGAATGCTTCAGAGGATTGCCGTCCATTACACTTTCCTGACGATGACAGGGGATTAGTCCATATGACAGGCAGTGGGACAGGCAGGGGGTCGCCACAGTCTGGACAATTTATTTCTTGATTACCCACCCAGTCTTCAGTGCACGAATAACAGGGTGCTTCATCACGAACATCGCCATATGACTGAGGAATGATGAGGCTCTCAAACAAATAGAGGAGCGCACGCACTTCACTTGACTGGAGTCTTTCTCTCCACTAAATCACTTCATATTACATCTCGTGACAGGCTGGTGTTAGATATGATGACAGTGTGTGAGTTGCAGATATATAGAACACTCAATCACACAATGTCCTTTAACGTACACTAGAAGAAGGTCGTTCCTGCCACCCCGCAGAGTTCATTCTCACAGCACATCCCTTACAGCTGGCCAGACCTATAATGATGAAGCCAGGCGTGACGAGTTATCCTGACCCCTCTCTCATGTGAGTCTTCTCATGCTGCCTTTATCAAACCGATGCTTCCTCCTGCCTGCCTACATGTGCGTCCGCTTGCATCTCTTGGAAGTCAATCAATGCAGCGACGAGTGAAGAGGCGGCGGCTGGAGATGGAGGCACAGTGGCGCACCGGGAGGCTCAATGAGAATTAGGTCATTACCCAGGGCAAGTTCAATAGATGATTAGAAAGAAATGCCAAAAAGTGGGCCAGCCCCCCGTTTTCCTGACGCCACCGCTGCAAACCCACACAAGACTCACGCCTCTAATGAAAATTCTCTTGAGCGTCCCTGCTCAGTGCGCATCACAGATACTCATATTTTACTCAGCAATTTTCTTTGGGAGAGTCTTCAACTTTCTAACAGGTCAGAGCCCAGAGGAAATCACAAATCTTTTGTGCTGTATTTATTATAACTATCCTTTCTTAAGTTTGAACTACTTCAACTCCTTTGGAGACCATCTAACATTAGTTCCCATAGCAACAGTCTCTTTCTTTCAGTCCTTCCAGGAAGTTGGCTCTGTCAGCTTCCAAAGCCGTCAGAGCAAGATGAGAGCATCGACCATTATCTTTCTCCCACAAGATCGCCACAGCAGCTTAATGAGCAATGAGAACTACGTTTAGACACCTTCACTCATGCTTTGTTGATAAATGAGCCTCCAACTACTCGTGGCTGTGGCTCACTTTAATTGAACACATCAAGGGACAAGCCAATTGATTCTCCATATGGCTTACAAAATGTGTTTCATTGTGTCTGTGATGTATTTTTCTTGACTCTGGGTTCATACAGTACAAAGAACTTCTTCCTTTGCTCCATCTTGCCTGATCATCGTAACCATTCTGTGCATGGCCCTCCCTTTATGCACTGACCTTGTGCTATAATAGATTTTCCATGGAAACCTCATTCTGAATTACAGCACGACAAGCTTATACCGCAGGTACCAAAAGCTCCAGAGCATATTGATATTTCGTTTGAATACACACTTTGTATTCCAGGATTATGGACTGCATAATACACCGAACACCAAAGGCAAATACAGCATTAATTATGGCACCTGATTTTAACTTGTACTCAGGAAAAATATAAACTTCTTTTATAAAACTTCGTATTAATGTAACTCGGGCTAGTCTGAAACATGTTAGATTCATGTCTGAATCTCAGGGATCACTGACTGTAAGCAGAAATACAGTGTCAGTCACCTGTCACAGCAGCCAGCTGGAGCGGAGCTCTCCACAGAGCCCGTGCGTCTTCATGCACGCTGGCATCATGTGCAACATTAATAATTGCAATGCAAATGCGCCTAGGGGTCCCGGAGGGTTAAAAAGCCTATATCCGAACATGCATACTTACTTTTTAAAAGTGTGAATGATGTCCAGTCTCCTTCATGTTGTACAGTAGGGGAGGGTGTGTATCCTTGTGCGCATTTACGCATGTCGCACAAAACCGGCGTTACATTATTTTTTATCTCCAGACACGCCGCGGGTTGTCCAGGTTTACAGTGAAATGGTTCGGAATGAAGCTGCATCATCCAGATAAACATTGAGCTCCATCAGAACTGTTTAAAAATCTGATTTCAGAAGCTAAAACTTTATTTTGGAAATGAATCAGAACACAATTAAAGAAATCACCAGCGCGCTCGCTCTCAACATAATTTAAAAAGCAATAGGAGACGATTGAAGCCCACAGTACTGTTAATTATATCTAAATCTTGTAGCTTTTTTTTTTTACATTTTAGATGAGTAATCTAACTATTTGCCATCATTGTAAATCTGGTATCCTCTTGTCTGTTTGTATGCAAGAGTACTGCAGTTTCATATTTGGAGGGTTTGGAGGGAAAACTGTATTTCATTCCTTGGCATTTTACCAAATTGTGTTGTGGAAAGCAAATATTTATTCCTTTACAGAAGCAAAACGCCTAATCAGGGTCTCTTCATCTCCGTTTGCAGTTCAGCACCGGACAACAAATATGGAGAATTCTTGTAGTGTTTAAATAACAACAAAGAAATGTTTTAAAACTCCCCCCACATGTCTCAAAGTAAACATTCAGGAGAGCTCATGTCTTTTTCAGGGGAGCCAAGCTCCCCTTAGCTCCCCCATAATTCGAACTATGGAACCTACAACCAACAGATGTGGCATAAAAAGAAGCTAATTAAACAGCAGGATTATTGCAGGTGTATTTGGACTGATTGCAATAAAAGGACACTCTAAAATGCAGTTTTATCTTGAATTAAGACAGAGGATGTGACAGGAAAGGGGGAGAGAAAGGAGGAACGTGCAGCAAAGGGCCGCAGGTTGGAACTGAACCAACTGCAACTGCAGATGAGTCACCCTCAGTTCACAGGCCACATGCCCCAACAACCAAGCCACCAGGGTGCCCCAGTGAGCTGCGTTATTAAATAACTTCTATTTTATCTGTTTATATGATTGCCAGTCTGCACATGTTCTTTTATTTTGAAAATTTCCCAGAATCTCTATGCTGTCTCTCTGTCTGACTTCCTGATCTGCCCTGTGTACCTTGACATGGAATCAGTGAAAAATTGTCTTAGCACATATTTAAAGCAGAGCAGAGCAGAAAACTGCTTGTGCTTGAGCACTGGAGTCATGCAACTGTAAAATGGTGGATAAACACTTAATTTCTCATAAATTCTTCACAATGAAAATTCCCCATTATTTTGTTATTTAAAGGCTTTTATTATAAAGCAGCAAAATCAGGAAATATTAGGTTTTCATCAGTGGTAACTGAACATAACTCCTCTCCAACTGAAAGTGAACATAAGACACCAGATTCCTGAAAGTACAAACTGCGACAGAAACTAGACTTCAAACCACAGAGATTCAGTTAGAAGCTACACAGACACTTCTGTTTCTCTTTGCTATCCTACACAGACATGAGTTGAGTATTGACCCACACTTGTTTGAGGGGGAGAAAGGAGAGTTGTTATGTGTTGGCTGTGGTTGGAAAGGCATCACTGCAGCCAGCTTAGAGGCTGGTCAGCCACGCTTTGGACCTACACCAGGGTAAGTCCATCTCGGGCACAAGACAGCACAGCTCAGTGCGTTAAGAGTGGTGATGGAAATCCAAATCAGAGTGGCATGGTTTGACTCAGCGCAGCCAAAAGTGCCAATGGTAAACCCCACGAGTTCCATTATGTTAAAGAGAAAGCAGGCATCTGATAAAAGTCTGCAACTCACACCAAACTATCTAGATGGATAAGTAGAATTGTATGTAAGTGAAAAATGCAGTCAACAAATATTTCTTGTCAGTTTTTACTGATGAAAAGTAACAGCAGCACTTACACTGTTTCAATTAAGAGCTTCTTGCTTCATCATATAATGTGATCATTATTTTAGTTTAACCATGTTGAGAGTACTTTCCTAGAATAGAGCTTTAACCTTTGCTTTGATGTTAATAATGGTATAATAACCTTTGGGTAATGCAAGGCATACTAATCAGGAACTTTGTCTTGTGTGCATTATAAAAAATCTCGCTCACAGATGCAGAACAAGTCTGTGTCAGGTTACGCTAATCCATCCCTTCACCAGTGTATCAGAATGCTAAATGAAAGCTTAGCTGAGCGACAAAGCTGTGAAACTCACAAATCTGAAGGATTAAATGACTTTCAAGAATCAGACATTTTGGGTGCAGGGATACAGTATCTGCAAATGTGGATTTCATCTTCGTCTCATTAAGAATATTATATAAAAAGGCTGACATGAGGGAACATGGATGGAAAAACCAAACAGGGAGCAAAGACAAAAAGATGTGTCTTCTGCTGACTTTGTGGTTACATAAATGCACTGAGAGGTGGGGGATCCATGAGCTGGCTTCTCTAATGACTAGCAGCACTCTGAGGTGGTCTGATATACTGTACTAAGGCAGACAGGATCTATGGAAGGACATTTATTTTGAAGTTTGCCATCTTCTATCTCCAGAGAATGGAAACTCAAATTGCTCTCCCGGGGGCATCTCCTATGTGTCCATATGTTCCTGTATTGCAGAGCAGCCAATCTGTGCTGAACTCACATATCACAGTTCATTCCACATTGTTCCTTCTCCTTCAGTGAGACAGCCTGATTACAGGCCAGTCAATCAACTCCAGGAAGTAAAAATAGACATATGTGCAATGACATTCAAGGTTTGTTTCATATTCAGCCAGCTGTCAGACACTTTGTTTTGCTGCAGATAACACAACCTTACAAAGTCTTACAGAATTGATGTTGTTATCAATGTTCTGTGTGTTGGCATTTAATCTAGTGTGTGGATTTGGACAGTATTAAACAGACTTCTTTAAATGGAACCTTGGGGGATATTATAGGAAAAGCTAAAATGCTGAGAGACATCGGTTACTCTGCATCAGGCCCATTCAACTAGCCTAGATATGAATTCTTCTCTGGCCCACGAGAGGCTGCCTGCAAATCAGGCTGTCATCTGTGTGATAATGATAAATAAAACTAATGTATGAGACATCTGAACAACAGTCTGTATGATCTGAAGTGTCACACTGAGTGCTGAGTGCTGTTCCTGATGCATGTTCTCGTCAACTCGCTTGGATCATCTTGTCACTTTTTAGATAAGCTAACAAAACCATAACATAAAAAGTTGTTTATGATCTTTGCCTTAACCACAAGACTAAACCTACAGGAGAGCTCATGCCTAACTGTAACTTTTTGTGATTGTCAGTTTACAAAGATGCACTTAGATTTGGGCTCCTTGAACTGCTGCACGACTGCAAATGTGACTAACATTAGACTACCCTGAAGATTTTCCCTGCAATGATTTTAACCTGGCTGGAGGTGAATTGACCATGATACCATTATACTGGAAAATATGATTAAATCAGGGGTGTAGTGGACAATACAGAG
>JAJHUR010074307.1:0-10467 GCA_027495735.1 Lutjanus campechanus
CATGCATCCAATTAGCAAGTTAATGGCATTGTTCAAAACTTTATGCAGCCATTACAGGTTTTCACAATAATGAAATGAGATCAGTGCATCAATCAGTTAACACACCTAAGGATCAGCGCTGTCACACACAAGTCAGGAACAGCCTCTGATTGGTTGACAAGTCAGGAACATAGCCTCTGATTGGTTGACAGACTCAAACCGAGGCATCTTTGGATTGCCAATGGGTGGCTAACAACATGCTAACAACTGTTTTTAACATGGATTGGACTGGATCAAGAACTACGGACGACATTCTGTGTTGGATTTATTATTATTGATGTATTTCATTATGTCTCCAAGAAAGGCTGCAGTTCAAGCTGGATTACAAAGCTTCTGAAAGGCATACAATCACACAGAGCCAATGCTGTAAAGGTACAATGCTAGCATTACCTTTAGCTTAACTTTAGCCTCTCCTGCACAGCTTACTTCAGGGCAAACCCTGTCACTTTTCCACAACACACACAACAGATGAGACTTTTCTTTGTGCTGAGAAGCTGCAGCGTGTACAAGATGGAGCGACACGCCGTCGTTACACAGGTGTGACACTGATGTGACGTTTGCAGTCACTGGGTGAGGGATCATGGAAAAATTCCTGCCGCAGCACTGTAGCAGCATCGTCTAACTGTAAAGGAAGAAATATCTGTATGATTGTATGTATGACTGTCCATCACATAGTTCAAAAAACGTTCATGTGATTAACTTCACACTTGGCAGGTGTATTGCTGAGGACACAAGACAGGGCATCATTGAGTGTGAAGTCAATCGGATGAGCAGCCTTCCAGGGGCCATGCCAGCCCTCTTCAGACAGACACGCCCAGAGTACAGAGTACTACACTAGTATAGCCAAAACTGCTACCACCAACTTGTTGCTAAAATTTAATCAACTGATGTGAACACTTAATCACATGCATTAGCATTGCTGAAAACTGATTGTAATATTCACTTTTTTACATAATTACAGCATTAAATCATGCCCGAGCTTATATAAAATACTGCCTACAAACTCTTAACCATTCAGCTCACACACTGGCTCTCAGTTACTGCCAGATGTGACCTAAATCTCCTTAATGAAATATTACATCAACGTATCCTACTCATCAGTTCCCTCTGATTGCAGAAGCCTGACTTTTTACATGACCCAGCTATTAAAAATAAAGCTGCTGGAAGCTAGCAAGTTTTTCCTCTAACACTTATTTCCTTTGGAGATGACTCCCTGTTGTGATTAGAGTAGAAAAACAGTTTGTTGGATTTTTTTTTAAACGGGAGTAGTTTGTGTTGAGTTCTCCCACTCTATGTATTTTTCATAATTGTGCGTCTGTTTGTTTTGAGTGAGAGCAATTGCTCTGTGTAATGGTGCTTCTCCAAGTCCTTTATATTTCAGATTGCACGTGCAGCGGAGTGGCATCATCATCCTTTTTTGTATCGTGCTTGTGTTGATATAGAAGTTGTTTTTATGTTGTTCCCATGATGACCTTGGTGATGAAAATTACATTGGCTGTGTTGCTTGCAGTCGTATATGTGTATTTTTTAAAACTATTTTCATTTAGTATCAAGGTAATACATTGATCGCACACAATCTTTGAACAATCCCAAAAAATATGGGTCCTAATATGATCCCCAATCATTCCTCAGCCTCTCCAGCATTATGCATGGTGAGGACCCTTCAAAGACCATAACCTGAACTTTCCAGTCAAAGTCCCCTCATGACTACTGTCATATGACACTTTCCTCCCATTCATCATCTATGACATTAGCTTCCAGGTCTCATTTTCCTTTAATATAGGGAGTATCTCCTCAATCATATTGTACAGTTTCATAAATGTTGGATATATACTTTTCAATCAGATTATTTTTCATCATATAAAGTGCTAATTTAGTGTCCCCTAATTACTTCCCCATCTGAGTCATAATAATTCCTTATTTCACAGAATCAAAACAGGTTCTTTGAAGGTAACCCAAAGCATAGTTGTAGTCCATCACACAAAGATAGATGAAAATCTGTATTACCTTTAATTGGCATGGCCGTTGATATTGAACTTGGCCCTCTCCCTGTTTTACTTACATTTTGACACAATTTCAGTGTATTTTGTACCCAATTGTTTTTAATCTTCATTTTTTAAAATATGCCTTACACAAAATATTATTGATTGGGCAGAAGCCTCTGAATTGTGTATTTTGTTTATTTTTACATTTTGTCATCAAAATTATATTTCTGTGCTTACGTATATACATACAGTATCTCTCTATTCTATTCTATTTTTGAAGGGTGCAACTGTAGTGCTAACAATTTCCCCCCGAGGATCATGGATTCTACCTCCATGGTCTCTTCCAATTTTTCTGTGGGTAAAAAAGTGCAGCAACAGCTACAGCTTTGTAGGGGATAATATAAAACATACCCACAAGTTACAGTCAGACTCAGGTGCACTTCCCTGGCATACATAACTGACTGAAACCAAGCCACAGGTTTATCTGAGACTGCGTGATAACAAGAGCTCAATGCTTGAGCAGAAAGCTGGTTACTTTGCTGGGAAAAAGCAAACCAACAAGGAATATTTGCTCCATCTGAATCAATATTGTGAGATTGGGAGAATACACACAGCAAACTGCAACTGTTGGTCAATTTTTATCCTGTTTTATTCCAACAAGAATTTCATGAGAACTTCTCCTTATTGTTATTGATGGATCTTTTGAGTGTGCACATCTGATTAAAGCCCTGAAAAACATCAAAGGTGAGAGTGCATTTCCCCAGGCTGTAACTGCAAGACAACGCACAATACAATGCCTGCTGATGTAGCCTGTTGCAGGAGCATATTCAGTCTAAAAAAATCTTTTTGTTTGTTGTGTGAACATTGTATGAGCTACAACATGCTCCAACAACGCTTCAGCCAGTATGTTCTTTAAAATTTCCATTCAGGTGCAGAATGTGTGTTATTGTTTGGACATTTCACGTTTATTCGCTTTATATAGTTAGTTAAAATTAATACAGATTGTTTGCATAATGAGTGTTTGTTTATGAGTCACAGGAAAACATTAATAATCTTTTAGCAGTAGTAGAAGTTTATAATGGTTAAATTGAATAATTTAATGGAGTCTGGCCTGCAGTGAGGCAGGTAGTCCCTAAAATTCAATTCTAGAGTGTGTATTTTCAGAGCAGGGGGCTTTTGTTTTCAGGATGACAGGTTTAGCTTTACATTGACTGACAACTGACAGTTAACAGCTGATGAACTTGCAGTGTAGGACACACTGTTGCTTGTCATTGTCAAAGTATAATGCTGAGATCATCTTGTGCTCATGTAGGTTCAGTGTTTCTGCAACCTGCCTGATGTTAGAGTCTGAGGAAACACCTCAGACTATATATTAAAGAGGGCTTCAACCTATTTAATATACTCTCTATGGCTCCAATTCACTATTTGGACTCCAATACTAATTTTTGAACTTATATAATGCTCCTTTAAGGGTAGCGGACACCTAATTTTAATGATCTGCTCTCACTTTGAAACAGAAAGTATAGGAACAGGCACTTCTGAAAGCTGAATGTTATGTGTATGTTCTTGAATCAGACAACAGACTTGCACTCAGTGTTATTCTTGGAGAGGCAGGAAGACACAGAGATCCATTTTTCATGGAGCTATTTGATTTGCACATTTGGCTTTCAAGGATTCTCAGTGGCATGTGCATGCCCAGAGTGTATTGCAGCGTCTGAAAGCTCAGCATGAATAAGTCAACAGTGTCAAAGTGTTTATTTATTCATTTATGAATTGCTCCTCAGCAGCGTCCCTTGGTGACACTGCAGCACACAGTATATTTTGTCTAAGTGCATGAAAATGATGCATGCATTGTTTTATAAATGTGTGTATTTGATTCCATATTATGTAACTTTTCTTACATTTATTTGCTTACTTCTAACCAAATCAGTCTCACCTTTTTCCAAGTCTCCTTTTCTTCCATCAGACCAACATTTGCTAGAAAAACAATCACTTCTATGTAATTATTCACTGCAACAGCATGAAATGACTGTAACCAGTGTTCTTTGAACAATTGAGATAGAACCTCCGTGTGCTGGGTAACTCACAGTTGTTGCTTTTTGGCTGGTGTTTCACTCCTCAGTATTTCACTAGCTGTTGTTAATCCAATTCTTCTTTTAGTGTGATTCATATTCTCACCACCACCCAAGCAGTTTGGCTCTCGGGAGGTAAAAATGCTTATAATAGGAAATAACTGGTGTGTTGAATGGGGGGATAAAGGGTACTAGATTATGCCAGGCAAGTGTGGTGGCAATATACTTTAGTTTGCAAAGTCAGCAGAGCTGCAAAGCAATATAGTTGATCCAGACAAAGAATTATAATCCAGCAAATACCTATGTCATATATACTCATCCCTGGCAGCCTGTAGAGATGCCAGCTGACAGCTCATTTATGTGAATGGAGCAGAGGAAAAACAAAATGACAGTTAAGTCAGTGGCTCATCTGTGAAAATAGTCATCTGCCTATCCTTTTTATATGGTTTCTGTCAAGTCAGAGAAATATTTTTTGGCTGCCAGAAACATTTTTGTTCCAACGATGCAAATGGGACTCATTCTAGAGTTAATCAGTTTAAAAGGAACAAGCAAAACTACCCATTTCATACCCGTAACCTACTGGTAACCATCTGTCTTTAAATATCAGCCTGCTTTATCTTTCAGAGATGATTTTGGTGCCCAAACAAAGAACCTGTCTAATGCTGGGCACTTCTGACACCTTGGACTTTGAATTAACATTGTAATAATGCTTGAACATTACTGACATACATGACACTACAGGAGGATCGAGGAAAACAGGTCTCAAAGCACCTCAGCCAGTCCTTTAACTGATTCACACTTGTTGCTAAAAACCCAGATTCCCCTCTTAAAAACCTGACACACTGGTAGATATGACTTCAAATGTATCAATATTTCTTTTTCCAAATAGTTGTTCAATGTATGTAATAATGAAAGAAAGGAAATATGTGATAGTAAACTGTAAATATATAGGGTTTCACCTTCACCTTCAACCAACTAAAACTCTCTCTCACAGCTCTCACAGAAGTCGCAGTATAAAAATGGGCTGTAGGGTTAGGCGATTGGATGAAGATATCACCTATTGATGATGGGCTGAAACCATCACCACCTATTTTTGTTTTGTTTTTTTGTTTTTTTGTTATAATACTGATTTTTGTAATTTCATTTTGCTAATATATCATCAATTACCGATAGACATTGTCTCCTCTTCTGCTAAAACATAGACACACACATATGCAGCCTTGATTCACATTTACTGTATAAAGGTTCTTCAAATAATGAAGAATGTTTTTTATTGTTTTTTTCCCTAGACCGTGATTTATTGTGGTACAGAATCATAACACTCCTGAGAATTCTGACAACTTAATTACACATGGCGAATGCATACAAAAATAATTTTGCTGAGACATACTACAGTGTGTGCAGAGAGTGAAACAGTGGGTAGGTATAGTATATGAAACAGTATAGCTACTAGTTTGATACAAAACAAACAAACAGCAGGTGTAAACACTCAAGATTCACACAGGAGTAAGTAACATTGTTTCCCAGTGTTACAATGCATCTGTGCTTTATAGTGTTGGTCTGTGTGTATTGTGTGTGTGTCTGCCTCAGTGTGTGTGTTTCTGTTGCAGACAGATAGAGGCTTTGTGAGTGCTGTTTTCTTCCTGCCAACATGGCTGTTTATGTTGCAGCGCTGATAATTGGATCAGACTTTGCTTATTAGCAGTGCATTACAAATAGGTGACAAGTTTCCAGCAAAATTCAGCTAGATATATAAAAATACAAGCCTATGTTTTGTTTACCATAACAAGCAGCGGCTGAAATCCAAAACGCTGCCATATTGCAATGAGGTGTAAATACTTACTGTATATGAATTTCTGAGACATAGAATTGGCAAAAACAACAACAACAACAGAAAAGCATTGAGAAGCCCGAACACCTCAGAGACCAAGGCCTCTCATGGTGTCTCTGTTCTGTTCTCCCTGCAGGCAGTACCCAATAGCTTTGCTTTCAGCGTCTTGGCAGCTTAATCAAAGACAGAAAGTCCGTAGTGAGTTTAGAAATGTGCAGGCGTGAACAGACAGTGCAGGCTTCTCCTTACCTGTTGTCTCTCACTTGAAGGAGCAAAAATAACAGCATGTTGTGACTCAAAGCAAAAACATCTATTTCAATATTTACTCAACCAGCGAGACTGTCCGTATCAGCAAAAAAAATAACAGCATAGGTCAATTTTTAGAACCACCTACTGTTTGTTTACCTGACAATGATCTCATGTGGTGACTGTGTGAATGTGACTGCTGTCTGCACAGGTGCAACTGGTGTGATATTAAAGAGTTAGTGTCTGTTTAATTGAACCAATAAAGCTTCAGAGTCTAGCATTTTTACACAGGAGATTATTCTTCATATCCTATCGCAACATCAGTTGATAGTGAACTGTTGGCTGTTGGACTCGGGCCGTATTATTTGCCATGGGAGTTTTCACATACCATTATTGTGACTGTGTACATCCCTCCCTCTGCCAACCCGACGTCAGCGTGTGACGTCATTCACTCCGCCATAGCCCGTCTCAAGACTCAACATCCGTGTGCATTCATCGCCATCTCGGGTGACTTCAATCATGTCACCAGGGCAACAACACTTTGTTGTTTTAAAAAACAAAACAAACAAACAAACAAAAAACCCAAACATAACAAAACGCCATCCTCACTAATATTTAAACCAGCACAAAAATGACAATAACCAATATAAACCACAATGTTGTGAACAGACACAAACAATGACAAAAAGTTAACATCTGCATTTTGTAACATAAAATAGCAAACCTAACACATTATTTAGTCCAGCACAAGGCATGATGGGAAATGAGTGCTACATTTTAGACTAAGGAGAGGTTTTCCCATTACATCTCCTGTACCGGTGATTATAATTCAGCTTAGAATAGATTTTATTCACTGTGTTTGTGAAAGTCAACGTGTGCATGCACATGAGTCCTAACTGGACACACAAAAAAAAAACTCTTTTCATTTTGGCGTAACATTGCTCGACCAACACTTCAGGATACACAAGGCCACCATCTTGTGCACACAAATGTGTAGTTAAAAGCAAGTATATCTCTGGGTTTAGGTCAGCCTGTTGTCTGATCTGATAGCTAGTGGTGAGATTTTTCTGACACACCAGCACCTGATTGACACTTACACTAAGCGTTTCTCTTTGTTCTTGTCAGATCCTCATGCATTTCATCTCTTTAACAGTGCAGCAGATGACAGTTTAAACATTTGCCTCGTGCATTAAATATGTGACTTTTCTATATGAGGTAGCACCACTGCTTGTTTTCATGAAAACATAATAATTTGGCTGCTCTTTATTTCAGGTGAGGCAGGACACCTCCATTATAAATTGCTGCAGGAAACTCTAGTTGGTGATCAAGTAGTTGTAGTGGCTCAGAACAACGAGTTGTCAAATAAATCTTTTTCTGTAATGGCATTGATCACTGATGTCATCCTGCCTGTACGGGCACCTCCACTCTATGAAGGACAGTTACTGCTTACCATGCAGCTATTGTTATTTCTGTCTCCTCACTTCAGTTGATGAATTCATGTCATACCAAACAGTTCTGAGTGCTCTGGCTCTGAACAGCAGATGTTTGTCTTTTTCTTTAAGGCAGTGTAAAACCTATAATGCACCAGCTAATGGATCATTTTGTCAGTGGTGTCGGCACTCTTTTCAATATTACATTCTTTATTTGGATTTACCATTTACAGCGCTTAGGTGCTATAGAATGGATTAAAAGATACAGGACTATATAAAAAGGTCGAGTCCTCCATGCTAAGGGAAGCTGTGATGATTACAGGTGTTTGTCTCAATTAACCCACAGCTCTGCTTTAGGAAACATGGGAATACTACGCTGCACCATTCAAATTAAATCTAATGCGCTTGCTAATTGCAGAATTTATTTTCCATTCTTCCACAGTCAACTTTGACTTAATCACAGGATTCTCTTTTATACTCCACTTGGGATTGAGAGTTTCTGGGAAATTCAATTACGTAAGTGGAAGATATCGTTCTTTAACTACACATGTGCCTGGCCTTGATTCAATTTATTTCTCCCCCCTCTCTGCTCTGAGATATCTCCCCATGCTTCACTCTTTCTTCACCAGTTAAGTCCTGATATTATCCTATAAAAACATCATTTTACTATTTCATAGTATTTTATTTCTCATATAGTAGTGTTTGCCTTGTAAATGGCAATTGAAAAGACACGGTCTTTTGGGATGGAGCAGAATCCCGAGTTCGGCTGGTTGAAAGAGGCTTTTGTCCAGGCTCGTGTTGGACGAGGGAGAGAGGAAGCTCTAGAGAAAACTGTGGAGAGCCAAACAGACAGAGACAGAGATTAAAAGAGTCTTCACTGCCACAGGCCTTTAATCATGAAACTCATAAAGAGCAGGAACCAGCACAGTCCCTTGGTTCTCCACCATTCTGTTAGGATCCAAAGCACACAGCCGCCCACACTCATATACAAACACAGACACATGTTGATGGTATAAAACAACATGCACACACCCACAGACACACGCATGCACAGTGAAACCTGTAAACCAAACCTGACAACACCTGTCACAGAGAGTCCCTGAGGTTTTTCTCTTTTTCATTACAAGACCATGTTTGTCTTTGCTGAGGTTGTAAAAGGTAAAATCACACAGGAAACAGTCTGGAGAGGAAGACAAACAGTCAGACATGTACCGCTGCTGGTAAACACCACCTATTCTTGTATTTAGGGCAAAGCAACATGGCTGAGACTGCTCATCATCAGCCTATAACAAAGTAGTATATGTTTTGCCTATTACTGCCTATTGTCTATTATATGTAGGCAAAAACCCATATTTATGTTGTATTTATATTCTACTGTTTTAACCATATCCAACCATACACAATATGCATTTTGCAGGAATTATTTGTTTTTTCTTTGGATCATAAATGTCATCTGCTGTAAGTCTTTATACGTAGTATTGTAAAAGGTCTTTTGTAGGTAAAATATCAAAATTAAGTACCACGCACAATATTTTAGTTTGTTTGTTTGTTCTGGTTTTTCAAAAAGTGAAAATTTATCTAAAAAAATGACAATAACTTGGATAACAAAATTACACCTCTCAAAAAACATAGCAAGCTCAATACAGCATTACAGATACTTGATTCTGATTGGTCACATACAGCATTTTAAAGTCTTTTATTTCTGTATAAGTCTGTTGATATGGATACAGTTCTGATTATAGACTCTGGGGGAGCAATAAAGTAATTTGCAAATCCATAAAATTTTAAAATTAATATTTGCTATCAGATTATTTATTGATTTTTGGAAATAACCATATAATAAGTGGGATATTGTACAGTGAACAGGTCCTTATTGCAAAATAAACCCTGATCCTCAAGACAGACCTCCTCACTGTACATTATCTTTTAATATCATAAACTGACATCATTACACTGTGTAGTACAGTGGTGTCAGTATAGTATATTATGTCAAATGGTGAAACTTTGTATAAAATTATTATTTTTTTGACAGAGCTAAATTTTTTGAAAAATGTTGAAAAAACTGTGAAAACCACCTTCTCCATAATGAGTTTGTGACATTTCGCATAGACCATAGATTTAAATTACCGCAGTTCAAGTGCAACAGGACTAAAAACTCTTGTCCCGTGTGCAACAACCGTGCTAAATTTGCACATGTAATTTGCCATTTACAGATTGTTTTTTTTTTTAAAATTGTTTCCATTGTGTTCTATATATTATATGTTCAGGAGACATTTCTGTTTTTCTTGTGTGTCTGTGCTTTCATAGTCTGTACATTTGTTGTTGTTCTCAGTGCTGTTTTTTATCTTGTGCCCTGATTGTAAGTTAAGTTTTCCACTTGGGATAATAAAATTGTCTTAAGTCTGAAAATGAAGTGAAATGACTGATAATTAGTCATGTGATGTATAGTACATGTAACCTGAAGAAACCTGAAGAAGCCACAGGCGAAACATGTTTGCTCTAAATAAAGTCACGGTAATGTCAGCTCAGCGTGTGGTGGTTTATTTTCATATTTTCACCTGCTCCTGCAACGCCCAGCACCTGATCCCTTATCCCTCGAAGTTCTGTTTACAAATCGTTTTTTAAATTTATTTTGGAGGGACGATGAATTTATTCATTCATATAAATGAAATGATTGAAATTGATTTAATTTTACGGCTCACCTCTGCTTGTTTTCGCTCACAAAGAGCTTTGGCTAACACAATACCTCCTGAGGCAGTGTAGAGAGAAAAGCACATCAGCAGGGCAGCAGCAGCTGCTTCGGTCCTCCGTCACTGACTGTACAGGATGCGTCCAGGCACAGTAATGAGTGTAGGTGGTCCGTG
>JAJHUR010074308.1:0-15797 GCA_027495735.1 Lutjanus campechanus
AACATATTTCCACTTCTTACATATTGCACCTTTAAGTCATCTACAAAGTTTCTTTTTAAGAAAAATGTTTTCCAATCAACACTGCAGCTACCTGAGATTGCCTAAAGGACAGTTTTGCAAGTCAGACATCCTTGACCTTTTGTAGAGGTTTATATGCTAAAAGTTAAAACTATGACACTTCATTGAAAAATTATTTTAATCCCATCCACCCACACCACATGAAAAATATCAAAGGGCAGTGGGGTTTCACAAATGATCACACATAATTAGTCAACTTATAAAAAAATGTATAAACTTGTACATGCAAGAACCCACGAACAAATACACATGTGCGCGCTCACAGACAGCTGCAGGCAAAGGCATGATTCGACAAGTTCTTTCCTTAAACCTGACATTTTCTGTTCCCTCTACACTAGGCTGTACGTACCTTGAAGTTTATGAAGCATAAACTTATTATGTCTCATTACAATAGACTCTATCCAAGCCTTCCAAGCATTTCATTCATACACTACGAGGAGGAGAGTGAATGAGTGAATGGAGGCTTGGCAGGCAGTGTTGTCAGCATTCATTAACCCTTGGATATATAATCTAAAAAAATATAATATGATTAAAACTTTTTATAACTGCATATTGGAAATACAAATTACCAAAGTTAGTGACAAAGCCAAATCCTTGTAATGCAAAGTAAAACAGAGAATTTAATTTGCAATCATGATCATTTACTCTGATAAAATGCGGTATAAAACAGCTAAATGTTTTTATTTAACCTTTGTTTAGTCATGGATTTACAAAAGCAAGTCTCACTTATTTTCAAGAACACCCTGTAAGGTCACCTGGTTACACACTTTCATTCTTGGCAGCAGCACAATACAACCACAGTCTGATCTTTTGGCCGCTGAGCAGCTAAAACTGGAGCAGTCGGGGGTTCAAGGCTTTGCTCGAGGGCACTGCAGTGGTCGTAAAGGGAAAGGGGCAATTTTGGCTCTGATCTTCATGCAGATCAAAGTTGTTGTTGTTTTTTTAAATAAAACAAGGGCTGCAGCTTGTTTAGTCTATGAAATATCACAAAGTAGTGAAAAACGCCTCACCCACCCCTCTCAAGGATGTAGGAGACCCTACGGTAGCCAAGAAACTTGCAAAAAGATGTGAAAGGCCCCAGAGCCAGTGTTAAGCTCATAGTGGTGCAACATGGTGGCCTTTGTGGTAGAGGACCCACATCCTCTGTAGATTTAAATGGCTAAGGTAACAAAAACTTTTTCAGGTGATTATACACAATGGACCGTTAAATAGCTTATTTATTCGAACAACAATGCAAAACCAAAAGATAGTTCATTTACTGTCATATATGATCAACACAAGCAGCATATCTGAAATGCTGGAACCAGCATTTGCACTTTGACAGCTTCAACCGACTAATCAATCAATCACCAATCAATTGCTGCAACTCTAATTAATACGCATAAGGACTTACTTAAATATAAGCATAAATCTTTTTGTTGTGAAAATCATGCAAGAAAGGATTTTATTAGTATTACTAGTGGTGGTACTAATAGCACCTGTCATGCAGCACTGCCTATTGGTACCCACACCCATGTTGCCATGTTATCAACAACCTAGCCTATAGCTATTACTTCACTGGCCAGAACATAACATTAGGTGACAAAAATACTCATCTAGCACAGCCTCATGGCTACCCAAAGGCAAGAAAACAAAGCTGAAATAGCCTGTTAAACAATAGACTCAGATTTCTTGGTCAATATAGCACACACTGAGGAATTTATTGCTTCAGTTGACTACATTTACCATCAAAACTGACTGGAGCCGCATGAAAAGTGCAGAATTTTCCCTTTAAAGATAACATTCATCAGATCACCTTTAAAATAAACATACACATAGACCTTTTGCATGGATGACATGTTGACATGTCACAATAGGAAAAGTACAGGTGTAAATAATTCAAATTAATGATGCATGCTTCAGTTTAAGGGCACTGGAATTATGCATGATGACTCACTCTCAAACTGTCAAAGCTTACTGATATATTTGAGAACAATGGAGCTGTCATTAATGTTAGAAGTAACACCTGCACTTCCCCTGCTGTGACTAGACTAGACTAGGACACATGTTGGAAACTCTTACGCAACAGGACATGTAATACAACATATAAGTAAGAATATTATTACAAAAAGTAATAATATTCTAATTCTTCCTTACAAATAATAACTAGTAACTGAAACAGTAGTAGCAGTATAAGTAATATTAAATTATTATAGCACACTTGCTTTGCTATTTTTAAATTTAATTAATAAAAAAATAATACAGTAGCTATGCCTCTGTGTGATGATATGCACTGTGCACAGTACATGGAGCTGCTGTCAGTGAGCAAACAGACAGAGATGGAGAGAAGTTTTGATGTTTTTAGTCTCAGCAGGTATGAGCTGAGTCCACTGACCACTACAAGTTGACTTAGGATTAGAGACACTTCAGATACTTCAAAAAAGTATCAAAAGTGTCAGCAGGGGGGAATAGCCCAAACAAGGAAACTTTCCACCTCTGCCCACGGCAGTGACTCATGCAGAAATGCAACCACTTGTTTATCTGTAAGTGAGAGTGGGCGTGTGTGTGTCTGTGTGTGTGCGCGCGTCTGCCGGTGCACATGCCCATGTGGTCAGTGTGTGACCCAGAGTGACATTATTCTGAGCCACAGCTAAACGTCAAACACCGCGCACATATTTAGACCCCATACGCTGAGTAAAAATCACACACACACACACACATTCTGCTCAAGTGTTGAATATCTGAAGGGCGACGAAGACACTGACTCAGCTACCAAAATGTCATCACTCCTTTATATGAAGTAAGCCCGAACTACAATTACAAGCTGTCAGGCAGATACCTGGGCTGAAGGTGTGGGCGTGGCATGAGTGGAGGTGAAACTAATGAAGGCATGCAGGGCGTTCAGCCAGATGGCACCATGGTGTCTCCCCAACGCAGGACCCAGATGTGAATAACTAAAGGGCAACTGTTTCTCACACGGGCAAAAAATATTAATCCACAGATACATAAAACACACTTTCGCCTGCAGCCAAAATTCCAAAGGTTTAAAAACATCCACTGTATCATTCCAGGCCCTCACCAGCAGGTTTTGTTTTTGGTGTAAGTCACAGAGTTTTGGAGATATCAGCTGCTTTCTCTTGAATATAATGCGACTAAATGGTACTCAGCTTGTGGTGCTTAAAGCTCAAAAAAATACATCTGAAAAACTAAACTGCAATAAAAAATAAAAAATCCTGTTACTCAAGATGCTCACAGACCTCGCTGTGAGCCATGCTAATTTAACGGATGAATAATTTTCACCAGAGTTTTTGTCAACAACACTTTTTCACTGACAAAAACGAGATGATAACAAATATTCATAATGACAAAACTATAATGACAGAGGCCCACATTGGGTTCTACTGATCAACGCAATAAGCAACTAGCATGCACTTAATGCATATGTCATAAACTGTAGAGAAATGTGAACATTTGAGAGAAGAAATGACATATGGACAAATTTCACATTTGATGTCAAGGAAAAGACATGCTCTGTAAGCTGTGTGGAGCCACAATCACCAGTAAATTATCCTGAAATTTATACAAAGGTAACATTAAAGCGATATTCCATTTTCCCAGAATAAGCCATTCAGTATGTACTCACCACTATGCCGATGTGATGATAAGTGAAGGTCTTCAGTTCACAAAACAATCCTGGAGTTTTAGGAGAAACCGGGTAGCATCCTCATTCAGTACAATGGCAATGAATGGTGACCACGGATAAAACGTTTAAAAAAGCACACAAAACAAACACAAAATGTCTCCATCCTGCTTGTGTGATGAAATCCAAGTGTCTGTGAGCCGCGACATTAAAAATTAACCGCAAAAGACGCCATTTACGCCATGTTTTTAGCCGAAATGTCAACTGTAGCATGTAGCCGGTAGGATGTAAACATGGCGTCGATCTCGCGAGACTTGTATATATCTCAATGGACGCACGTGCGGAAGATGTTTTGTGTTTGATTTGTGTGCTTTTTTTAACGTTTTATCCGTGGTCACCATTCACTGCCATTGTACTAGATGAGGCTGCTACCCTGTCTCTCCTAAAACTCCAGGATTGTTTTGTGAACTGAAGACCTTCACCCATCATCACATCGGCATAGTGGTGACTGAGTACATACTGAGTGGCTTATTCTGGCAAAATGGAATATCGCTTTAAACACACTTAAAGGGTTTTTTGTTAAGCAAATGTTATTTTATTATCTAACCCAAGTCGACTAAATCTACTCTAGATTCAGTCAACTAAAATCTTATGAGGCTTAGTCAAGTAAAACTAGACTAAAACTAAAATAATTCAGACAGCTAAAATAAGAGTAAAACTAAATGACATTTGAGTCAAAAGACTATGGCTATGTCAAAATGAACACTGGTTGTGAACAATTTCACATCGTTTTTCTATCATCCACCAACGGTATCTTCCAGCAGAAGGAAGTGCGCATCTACTCATTGAAAAGAGTGAGATGTAAACATTATTGGCATCCTCCTCAGCCAAGCTGTAACCTCCCATCCATGAGTAGATGCACACTTACTTCTGAGCAGTGAGATGGTTGGTGGGTGCAGCTTCATAGAAAGAAAATAGTTCCTACATGAAACTGCTAACAACAAGGTCTGTGGATTATGTTGACCAATCGGGTCATGATTCCTGGAAAGAGACATTAGAGTTGAGTTTTAAATATATTTTTTGGAGTATCACGTAGTTTCATCATATTTGAGAGGAAGCAGAAGTTTCACGGCTGATATCTCGAAAACCCTGACACACAAAACAGTCTAGATGAATAAATAGCACTACAGGTAAGAGGAAAGACATGTATTTTTGATTTCGGGATGAACTGTCCCTTTAAATTTATTTTTAGGTTCCATGCAAATATTCAGTTAATACATCACTTGTTACATTGCTCATTGTGTATGTGGACACCTTTATCTCCGCCATGAGGACATTCGGCCTGTTTGTTGTCTGATATCTTGATCTAAACACTCTGAGAGGGGGAATCCTGTGATGTTTCATCTCAAATGACAAAACCACATCACACATTAACTCACACAGACACACACATACTAATGCATGTTCCTGTCTCTGACATCTCCTAGAAAATGGCCTTTAAACAACTGCCTACACGAAGGTGACTCATACACCCACTGATCACATATTTCCACACATACTTATCTTACAAATTACACCCACGCACACTTAAATTCACCACCGGTAGTTGAGTTGTAAACTTAATACCTACAGCACTAGTGACACAATTTGTTGTTTCCATGACTTACGTAACAGGTCAGTGGCTGGGCTTCTGATTGACAGATGCATGATTACTGATTGACAGGATTTCTTCTCTCTTTTTTTTTTGTAATGCGAGATGACGTAAGTGACTGCAGACACAGAATCATGACTGAATAACACAGATATAGGATCAAGAGTCCAAAACCACGAACGCCTTGGAGGCATTTGCTCTGAAAATGTTTCATCTGTTGCTATTGCTCAATACCAACATTTCCTAATGTCAAAATTCCATTTGGCTGAATGTCTTCAGGGCATTTTCTGTGACCTAATATTGTGCAGCCTGGCAAACTACTGTATGTAGCCAGAGAATAATCAGGTGCAAATACTTAGTTACTGAGCATTTCAGGTATCTTTACTTTACTAAAGTATTAATTTTTCTGACCACTGTTTTTAATCCCTATATTTTAACACATATCTATACTTTCTACTCCTTACATTTTCAAAACTGTATCTTTACTTTAGCTTTAAAGAATTTGAGTGGAATTATTATTTTTATTTTGCATCATTGTTTGTCACCCTCCCAAACATCAAGACCAATTTCAACCTAAATGGATGGAGCAATCCCACGTAGAAAAGATGATTCCTCTGTGAGTCCAATCAGTGCATATCAAGCATGACACACATAGCAAGATGAAAACGAGGTAAAAGATTAAACAAGATAAAATACACAAGACATGGAGACTGCTGTGGGAAAAAGGCGAGGTTCAATTAGCTTTACACACAATCAACAAGTAGAAATGTCCTTCAGAGGGCTACTTTTTATTTTATACTTTGAGCACTTTCCCTTGAGTAAAGAACTTGTATCTCGCACTTCCGCTTCTATCTCAGTGTTTTTTCACACAGGTATCTGTACTTCTACTTGAGTAGAGAATGTGTCTACTTTTGCCACCTCTGTATGTGGCACACAGAGTGTTTGAAGAAACATAAAAACAGTATTTTTTATCTATTGCTTGTGTGCGTGCATGTTCACATATATCTGCACTTTGGCAACAGCTAATCTCAGATAGTCCTGGATCGATCAGACTCATCTTTTTGAGCACATTCACGTTTTTATGCTGAAGGACCTCTGTGATTCACAATTTTGGAAAAAACTTTTAAAAACTTAATTAATGTCTCCAATGTCTCCAGCGACAGCCATGGCAACAGACATTATATTTTTCAATCATCCCATTCTTGTGAACATTATATATTTCAGGAACGTCTTGAGGGACTTTGTTCAAACTTGACCACTTGGACCCAAAGATGAACAGATTAGATTTTGGTGGTCAGCTCTCTATCAGTCTTCTGTCCTCCCCTGTAGAAATAGTCTCTAAGTGAAGACAGCATGTTTCTCACAAAAGTTACAGGTCAATATAGTGGTAACTTCCATATTAAATTCCTTCAAAGTCTTCACTACATACAGACATGGATGTAAACTTCCACTTCAGCATTGACAGTAATTCTGTTTTTTGACTGCTCTGCTTTATACAGCTGACTTCTCACTCTTCTCAACCAGCTGCTAGGGGCTGCAAGTGATCAAAACTGCTTTAGTTTGAAATCTTGTTTTAGCCAGGGACAACATATGCTGTGGTCGGGTTAATATTGGTAAACCTTCAGAAAAACTCTGCTGGGTGCATGTGGCAGTTGTGGTGGCATTGCAGTAGGTGCTTCACTATCTATTGCCTGGTGGGAATCTGCTCTCTACTGAGTGCACTTTTCTAGTTGTGTCTGTTACACCCACTTAATGCAAAAATATTTTTCATTTCAAAGGTTAAACTGTTCATGCCTCCCACTTACAAGCTGCACACTGGACCACAACTGGCTTCATAATAGTTAACATGCCTGTATGTGCACCTCTTAAACTCAAATTCAATGCATGCACAAAGAAATTTGCCCCACTGGCAAATTAACAGTGTTAAGCTCTGCACATACTTCATTCTGCAACATCCAGGTGAAGTAACAATAAGCAAAACACAGGGGAGGGGGACTTTACATTAATGGCAAAGACGTCAGTGACACAAGCATGTGAATAAGGAACCTTCCAACAGTTGCACATCATGAGTGCACTCTCACCCACGTGGAAGCCTGTTTGATGTGTGTGTAACTGACATGATTGATAAGCCCATCCATCAACGGTCCAAACTGCACAAAGCAAATCCTACTTTTAATTACTGATCTACTGTCGTTGCTACTGTCTCATTAAACACAGAATGACTACTGTCACCCGTTTGGTTGAATACTGTCTGCGTCTGCATTCGGCGACTGGCAATTGTTCCGCCCCAGCACAGTGCAGACTGGTTAATAATGGGAGATATCTGCCTTGTCTGCCAGCATACCCAAACTTGAAGGGTGTAGACAAACTCTCAATCCTCACAATAATAGTTATTATGAAGTAGTCGAGCCAGTTTCAGAGATTAGCAGCTTTATATCACAAAACCTGACAGCAATAACATAAAGTTTCTATTCCACCTCTAAATGTCTATGTTTGATCCAATAAAGAGATAATGCACTTACTAATATTATAAATCAAACAATTATTTTTTTACTCTGTGCATGTCTCAAAGCCAAACATGGCAGATTTCTACTGGCTGGGGGGGGGCATCAGTAAAATAATCAGCCACTTAAGAAGGTATGAAACACTGTCATGTGTTGTTGCATGCTGGATCCTGTCTGACACGCACCTGCTGCTTGCAACAGTGCGTGTGTATACAGTATGTGTGCGTATGTGAGAGAGGGTTGTATACACTGTTCTTTTCATACGGAGCTTAGAGAGGCTTCTATTTAAATGCTTCAGGAAAGATGTCTGAACCCATGTAATAAGTGTCACACAATATAAAAGAGTTTGTCACGATATCATAATTTTAAACTTTGATACATATATAAAAAACAAAAACAAACTCAATACCTTTTTTAAAGTGATACTCCACTCTGCGAGAATAAGCCATTTTGTATGTACTCACCACTATGCCGATGTGATGATAAGTGAAGGTCTTCAGTACACCAAATAATCCTGGAGTTTTAGGAGAAACAGGGTAGCAGCCTCATCCAGTACAATGGCAGTAAATGCGTCGATCTCGCGAGACTTCGCATATATCGTAATGGACGTGCGGAAGTCTCGCGAGATCGACGAACGTGCGTCCATTAAGATATATACAAATCTCGCGAGATCGACGCCGTGTTTACATCCTACCGGCTACATGCAACAGCTGATATTTCTGCTAAAAACATGGCGAAAATGGTGTCTTTTGCGGTTAATTTTTAATGTCGCGGCTTGCGGACACTTGGATTACACCACACAAGCAGGATGGAGACATTTTTGGCTTGTTTTGTGTGCTATTTTTAACGTTTTATCCGTGGTCACCGTTCACTGCCATTGTACTGGATGAGGCTGCTACCCTGTTTCTCCTAAAACTCCAGGATTGTTTGGTGAACTGAAGATCTTCACTTATCATCACATCGGCATAGTGGTGAGTACATACAAAATGGCTTAATCTCACAGAGTGGAGTAATGCTTTAATACCACAGCAAAAAGAAAAAAAGTCCTAGCCTCACAAAATACACAATTATATATTTTTTCCGTTTTTTAAACAACCCGCTTAAAGGGCTGGTACAGAAAAGGTCACTATAGCCTACATTGTTTGGATTTGCTATACTGAAAATAAAATTTCACAGGGCAATAAAGACTGAACTGAGGTCTTGAATGAGTATTTATCTTCATTTCCTGAATCAGCTAACATTAACACTATTCATTCGCAGCAAGTCAACTCTTAATCCCCCAGATCCACTTCATTTGAACCAATCAGACAGCATCCAAACAAGCTGCAGGAGAGAACCATCAAGAACATTATGTTACAGATCTCCAGTTGGAAAAAACAATACCCAAGATAATTTCGTTTGAGAACAAAAACCACGAGGCGGTCAACAAAAAACAAACTGCTGTATGCCAAACTTACAAAATTACAAACAGAGATGCAACAACTTTCAACTTTGTTCAACATTTCAAGTTGCACATAGCACAGTAAGTAAGGAGTTTAACAGGTAAGTAATTTTGTAAATCAATGACGCTGGAAACTGATTGGGCCATTATGACTTTTTAGGTTCAGCACTTGGGATTTGCCTGTCTCGACTTGAGTGCAAAGACATGAGACTTACTTGTTACCCACAAAGCAATGACTTTGTCTCATCAGCATTAACTTTTTTTTAAAAATGCTTTAGTACTTTAGATACTATAACCCCAATTCCAAGAGTTGTGCCTTTGTGTGAAACAAGTAAAAAACAAAAAATGTAGAGGTTTCACAGTCTACAATCCATAATATAATTAAAAGATTCAGAGAATCTGCAGGAATCTGTCCATGTAAGGGGAAGGCTGAAAACCAACATTTAATGCCTGTGACCTTTGACCCCTCAGGCTGCATTGCCTGAGACACTGTATTAAAAAGTGACATAACTGTTGTTGCTACACTCAGTTTGTCACCGCATCAACAAATGAAAATCAAGACTCTACTATGCAAAGTGAAAGCCATATAGCAACAACATCCAGAAATAGTGCCGACTTCTTCGGGTCCGAGCTCATCTGAGATGGACTGACGCAAAGTGAAAAAGTGTGCTGTGGTCTGACGAGTCCACATTTCAGATTGATTTTAAAAATCATGGACATCTTCTGGGCTAAAGAGGAAAAGCACTACCAGCACCAAATTCAAAAGACAGCATCTGTGATGGTGTGGGGGTGTATTAGTGCCCGTGACAGGGCTAACTGTCACATCTGTGAAACCCCCATTAATGCTGAAAGGTACAAACGGGTTTTAAGGCAACATATGCTGCCATCCAGACAACATCTTTTTCAGGGACGTCCCTCCTTATTTCAACAATGCATATTTATTCACATCAGTGTGTCTCATAGAAAATGTGTGGTGCATTAAGAAGCACATAATACAACAACAGAGACCCTGGACTTTTAGCACGTGAAGTTGTACCATTCAAAACTTCAGCAGTTAGTGTCCTCAGTTCCCAAACACTTACTGGGTGTTGTTAAAAGAAAGGTTGATGTAACACAGGGGTAAACATGACCCTGTCCCAAGTTCTTGGAACATGTTGAAGGCATCAAATTCAGAATAAGTGTAAATTTACAAAAAAAGATGAAGTTAATCAGCTTGAATGTTAAATTTCTTGCCTTTGTTCTGTATTCAATTGAATGGAAGGCAAAAGGCTTTTGCAAGTGCACTGAACCCTCTGACCTCAAACCACTGTCAGAACAAGCCTCAGTCTCTATTACTGCTGACTTCACATATTTGCATATAACATAACATAAACTTGACAGCTAAAATCGAAGTGCTTTAATCTATACATTTCTTTGTAGCTGTGCAAATTATCCCAAACATGCATCACTGAGCATTTGCTCGCTCAATTATCACACTAATGCTCCATCCTTGAGGAGAAACGCAAACTTTGAAATGTAAAACTGCCACTGCTCTCCACATACATAAAAACACTTCCATACATACACAGACACAGATAAGAGAGAAAGAACAAACATGGCACAGGGTTTTTACACACACACCCTCCAAAATTTACACAAAGCGGTGAATCATGCTGTCAGATTTCATTGCAGGGTAATAATAAGAGAGGTGATAAATCTGCCATCAAACAAGCGAGGGAAACTACAGAACATTACGCACAAGCTGCTGTGCATTACCCTACTCTCCCCCCACTGAGACACACACACACACAAATGTATTTAAAAAGTGTAAAAACACATCACGATAGCATCATATAATGGCCCACAATCCCTGAGTGATATACAGTACACCTCCTGTGCCGCAGTTCATGGAAACACTTCTGTACACTCCTCTCTCCTGTCTTTGAGCACTGGTGTGATAAGGCAGTGATGGGTTGTATTACTTCACTTGGGTACTCCCGGGGGGAATCCCCCTGGTGTTGCTGTGTGTGTGTTGTGTTGTCTGTATGTGTGTCCACAGAAAGGGAAGAATGCCACCATTGAGCACCCTGCCATTGCGCCAGCAGTCCTCTCCCCCGCACCCCCGCCCCTTCCCGTCCTCGCTTGCACTCTGACGTACAGTTGGAGCAGATTTGGTGACACTAAGATAAAAGCCTTCCTCTGTTTCTCTCTTTCTCTGCCTTCCTCTTTCTCCAGTGTCACCAGAGCGCTGAGTGCTGGTGCCTTGGCCGCAGACATAGAGAGCTCATTCAAACTGACACAATCACTTTTCACTTCTGTTTTGTGATAAGCCAGAGCGTCTCTGCGCAATATGTCTGCCATATAGTCAACAGCAGCTCAGTACGGGAGGCCTACAGATGCGGGACTGCCACTGTATACACCACAACTGTGCACTAACAACTGGGACAAGCAGCGAAGCACTTTTTAGGCAAAGGACCTAACTTCCTCCGTTATAAATCTGACAGCACTGACAAGCCTGCAGCGGTTTAACAGCTCTGCGCAGAGGCAGCAGACACTCAAACTGTCAGTGCAATTCTTTATTGCAGAATAATTAGTTTTAGTCGCAGGAAATAAAAGAAGGACGAAAAGAATTTATTTGATTTGACAAATTCAATTTGCCAAGCGGAAACTCTGTGATACCAAAATTCACTCACCATTCATTCAACATGTTTTTGCTATTGAGTACAAATTGGCCACCACTGGTCATCGGGAATGGGATTGACCTCGTCTTTGGCCAGTTCTGATTGTTCCCCTTTCTTGTGCATGGTAGAAGAATAAAAGCAGCAGATTAAAAGAAATATTGAATGAATGGCAGTGAGTGTGAGGACAAGGATAGAGGGTACAGAGAACAAAATGTTTGATGAATAGATTTATAATTTTTAACTTGTGAACTGGTAATGTTGGTTAACAAAACCACCTTTTCTCCTGTTCTACCAGCCTTTAACCAAAGTGTAAGAAGAAATGCAGGCTGTCTAATTCTGCTCTAAATCAGGACATAGGTGTTCTTAAAGATCATAGTGGAAAGACATGAATTCTCAGGGACACCAGCTTCATAGAAAGGTGAGGCGCGCATTCAAAGTTCAAACAAAATTCATACAAAACATTTCGACATGTGGCTTTCAATACATGCTCTTCCAGTTGGGCAGTTTGTTTTGCCAAGTTAGCTTTTACATTTCTAGTATGTATTGTTTCTCACTTCAGCACCGAGCCAGCTAATGAGATAGTACAGGTTCCTGAAAAACCCAGGAAGTGTTTGTTTAACCATGACAAAGCAAAACTACAGAGCAGAGCCAGAATGCAAAGAGGAAATCTAACATAATGTAGAAAAATCTAAATTGTACATTTTCTCCAGGGTCAATATTTGGATACTGTCATAAAAGAGTTAAAATATTACACAGTCACCTCATGGGGAGGGGTGACTACCCCCCAGCCTAAAATACACATTTTTCTTCTTACCTGAGGTGCTATTTATCATCTAGATTGTTTTGGTTTGAGTTACCAAGTTCTGGAGACGTGGAGACGTAGAAACATAGAAATATAGAAACCTCTGCCTTCTCTGCAATATAATGAAACTACATGGCACTCAGCTTGTGGTGCTCAAAAAGCCAAAAAAAAGTACAAACTCAACTGCAATGTCTCTTTCCAGAAATCACAACCCAGTTACTCAAGATAACCCACAGACATTGTTGTGAGCAATTTTCTTTGAACTGAACTACACCTGCAAACTGCATCACTGCGATAGCTAACTCAGTGGTGCAACATTACAGCTTAGCCAAGGAAGACGCCGTTTAGGTTTACATCATATGCTGTCACAAGCACTAGCCTCTCATCCATGAATAGATGCACACTTTCTTTTGTCAAATGATACACTTAAAAAAAGAAACTGTTCCTACATGAAACTGCTTACAAAAAGGCCTGTGGGTTATTTTGAGTACGCAAGTCATGATTTCAAATGTATTTACTGTTGCTTTGAGCATCACAAGGCAAGTGCCATCTAGAGCTGGACAGAATATTTTGAAGCATCAAACCTTTGTTCATCGCCACGGTGGAAACGAAAAATAGAGAACAGGCAATAAGCCAAGAAAAAACAAAAATATAAAAACGGTAAAAACAATATCTACAAGTGTACATATATGTGTACACACAAACAGTGTGACTGTTATTTAAACACATGATACATACATTTTAGGGCTGTCACAAGTTAAGTATTAAATCAACGATTGATCAAAATGAGTGTTTTCAAAAATCAAATCAAAAGGCAGAATCACTGATTCTCCCAGTATTTGTTTTCCTCTCCACACCTGCCTAGTTGCCGCATCCGACACAAAAACAACACGGTACAGTGCAGCTAATGGCCATTTTATCATGCTTGAAAACATAGAGACTTTTTTTTATTTAAAAAAAAATTAAGATGTAAATGACAGGGCATAAAATTGATGACCTGTTGATCTTAAAAGATCAAGGCTCATTAGTCTAACAATGGTGCACCTGTGCCACTGATGCTGGGATGCAAAGCTTCACCAACAAAGAGGGGAAGAGAAGGCGAAAGATGGACATTTGCATGTTGTTTCTGTAAGTTTATAACCTACTCAAAACACTGCTTTGTCACTTGACCTGCTCGCGGCTGAAACCAAGCTATTTTCCTGGGATAAAGATGAACACTTTTTAATTGCACTGTTAAAATATGAATATCTGAGCATCTGATATCCCTCTCACTTACAGCAGTCAACGAGTGAACGTCACGCTTCAGTTCAAACTTCAGTTGAAATGTGTGGCTATTCCAAGCCGTGCCCGGCAAACCCCCACCCCCGTGATTATTCACTGTTGATTACCACTGAAGCTTCAAAGTCCAAAAATATGACATTCAGGACAGCCATAGTGCCAGGCAAACATATGCACAGCTGATATCTGCAAAGCTCTGCAACTCGCACCAAAACAATTGAGATGGATAAAAAGCACTACAAGCCAGCACTGTGCCTTTAAGTTTGAGGTTAAGCAAGTATTGGTTATGATTGAGGGTATGGGAAAGTTTCCCAGGAAATGGTTGTAATCAATGCAATCAATGCAATATCCCCCTTGGTGACAAAAACAAGTGCTTTTTGCCTGCGTGAGTGTGTGTGTGTGTGTGTGTGTGTGTGAGTAGTCACCTGACACGCATCGCTGGTAGACGCAGTTGATTACCCACACGTCCAATTCTATTAAAAGGACACGGTCATAATCTCTAATCACTTCCATGTCTGGCGGAATAAGAGAGCAGGTTAATCTGGATTACACGTCACCGTGGTGAGGTCACAGCCAAGGCAGCTGATACCTTGAGCAGCCAGGAGGAGCGGGAGAGAGACCAGGTGGAACATAAAGACAAGGAGACAGAGACAAACAATGAAGCTGATGAGTTATAAAGACCATTATCAGATGAATGATCCATTTACATGAGCTTACCCTACATGACTAAATCATGATTATAGATGCTGAAAGGGAACATGAACAAGAAAGGTACTGACATACATTAGTACGTGTGCTGACGAGCAAATATTTTACGATAACACAACAAATATGAAAGCGCCTTTTATAAAACAAATGATCCTTTTATAAGGGCTTATTCCGGGTGACCCTAATATTGCATTACAATGCTGACAAGCGGGAGAACAGGATGGAACATGGAGAAGAACTTGTGATCTATGCCTATAGGATATGTTTTGCCCTAAAAAACCATGAGGTCGGAAATAGGTCAATTCATAATTAACTGAAAATAGTCCTGATAAGACGCCACTTGAGAGACAGAACATAGAAGAACCACATCACAGAAATGATGCCACGATTATCCATGGGGACAATAACCATTCTGCAGTTTATGCACCTGCCCGGTCAAGCAAACCAGTGTTCAGCACTGTCAGATGGACAAAACAATATTTCACACTATTCACAACTGTTTCTACTGTTTCTAGCTTTTTTTTAAAAAAATTATTGTTGCTTGACAAAATGACACTGAGCAAAATTTAAAAAAAAACCACTAAACCTTCAAAAAGTGTTTAGTATATGTGTAAATTATTTTAAAAGTGGGGTTGGCTTCAATCATATTTTCAATTACACAATTCACTAATGTTTTGCGCCAAATAAATTCTAAATATTCTAATAAATATTGTTCGTGTTTTGCACCCAGTAAGTTCTAAAAATAATTTCCAGAAGCTGGAGGGACCTATGTTGGCCACGAAACGTGTGCAAAACATGAAGTTCAAGTTCAAGTTCAAGTTCAAGTTCAAGAATCTTTATTGTCCCCAGGGGGCGATTTGTAGTGCAGCCAGCAGCAAAACACAAAACAAAAACGACAACACTAACAATGTAAATACACAACAGTAAAAACACAACAACAACATGGGAAGTTAAGACCAGCAATAAGTGCAATAAGAGCAATAAGATACAATAATAAAAAACCGAGAGAGAGTTCAAGTTAAAGTGACCACGTGCGTGTAGTGCGTCTTAAAAGGG
>JAJHUR010074311.1:0-10151 GCA_027495735.1 Lutjanus campechanus
TAGGGTTTTGTTTTTTTTTTTTTTTTTTTTTTTTTTTTGTTTTTTTTTTCCTCTGTTGTTTTTTTCTATTTGGAAACTGGCTACTATTAATTTTCCTGTGAAACTCCAGCAGTGTTTTGTGGACTGAAAAACTAAATTCACCCTTCTGTCGGCACAAGGGTGAGTAGATAATGACTGAATGTTCATTTTTGGATGAACTTTCCTTTAAATGGATTTTGTTTGTTTTTTTGATAGGCCTTTTTTCTGTTAGCTTAAACACATTTTGCTGCTGACCCTGTCCACTGCAGTGCATTGCTTAGCATCCTTGACAGTGCTCTTTTAACTTCTCCAAACTGGGGGCATGTTGACCTCCATCTACTGTAGATAATACACTGACTCTGGACAAGTACCTCATACAACCCCACTTCAAAAAAATCTGAACTGTCCCTTTAAATATTGCACAGGTAGGGTGGTGTGATCCCTGTGCAGTCCTCACTAGTTATATTTGTTAACTCAAATTCATTCATATTGTGGGTAAAGCATATCCCTTGTCTGAAGCCATGTCATGCCAATCAGAGTTCAGTACCATGTGGCCATTCCTGCCAAGCAACACCGACCATGAGAAAATGCTGAGGCACTCACAACTATTTGACTCCACCCCTGCTTGGCACTTCACACAACCAAGATAATGGTGTTTTTGGAGTCAAATAATAAACATTTGTGTCACGTTGACAAGATCATATGTTCTGATCTTATACAAGTCTTGTCTAGATGGTGTGATGTGTGTTCTTATTATGCGTCAGGTGTCCCTGGAGTTTTCTCCGTCCTCAGCTGTCCCAGGAGAGGAGACCATCCTGCAGATTACGGCCCATCCAGACTCTCTGTGTGGTGTGAGCGCCATCGACCAGAGCGTCCTCATCAAGGAGAAAGGGCAGATTCTGAATGCAGAAAAGGTAACTGTTCATCATTTACAGGCTTTTACACCGTTAACATCATCAGTCACTCACATCTTCTGATATTCTTCTGTCAGTTGTACATTTTTTATCATCTGTGCTGATTTTGTTATTTTCACTCAGTTATAAAACAAGTCAGCACACTACAAGCAAAAACGTTTTTCATGCACTGGTCCATTTTAAGATTTTGGTCTGTTTTACTAATGAAAAGAAAACATTTAAAATACACATTCAGGTGTTTATTTTACCAAAAGTTAGCATCAGGCAATGCCTCATTTACATATATAAACATAACATTTCAGAAAATTTGCAACACAAAAATAAATGTCTTCATGTAAGTAAACAAGTCCATGAATGTCGTCCAGGTCATTGTAATCTCAAGAAAGGATTGAATCGAAGGTGACTGGACTTGTTTATAGGTCATTGAAGACGTCAACTAGCTCTGACTGGTCTGACACACATTAAGTAATGAAGCTTCTTGGATGAGAGGCGAAATGTCTTCTGTGACCTATAAACAAGTCCAGTTGCCTTTCATTTAATCCTTTCTTGAGGTTAGTAAACAACTGGGAAAGTTTTATCATATTTATTTGTTAAAATTATTTTACCATATTCACCTGTCATGTGGTGCAAAATGTGTGGAATTTTATAATCTATATTTTTAAAGGCCATTTTCTCCAAATGAGTTTATTTCTCATCTCAACCTCTCACATACACCAGACTTTCCAGTTGTATTCCTATCAGGATTATAATGATTAAACGATGGTCAACTAAAAAAATTGCAAAAGCAAAATTTTGATGTTTTTAATGACAATTAATCGATTAATTGATCATCAATGATCAGTTAACAGATATAATCAGGCTGGGTATATGACATCGTAAACCTAAGAGACCAATCCTGCAAATTGGGGGTGGTCATGCTATACATATTAGTAGTGGCGATGCTCAGCCCACAGGAGAAGCTGGATATAGCTAGTCAATAACTAGTGAAACAGAGGAGAAGCCAGGTGGGGCTACTTAGGGGTAGGGGTGTGTGTTGGGGTTTGTGGGTGGTGTATAAAGGGTGGGGGCTATTTGCATATTCATGAAACCTTGAATACTAAAAGAAGACAAAATGCAGAGCTATATGTAAGCCATTTAACCAAGGAATTTGAATTTATTTAGCAAAAAAAAAAAAAAAACAGTAGACAATTTATTACTTCTTGGTGAGCATTTTATATTCTTAAAAACATGACTGGAGGTGGACTTTTTTAAATATAATCTACTGGTGAAGTTTCATGGTGATATTAAGTGATATGTCTCAATCTAGTGTCTCCATAAAGAGTCTGCTTTGACAGCCATACTTCACATCCACATTAGAGGAGTTGACCTTATTGTCAGATCTTCTTAGAACAACAGACCGTTTGTAGCCTTGAACCATATCTTTCTTTTCAGATATTTGACTTGCTGCCTGTCACAAAAGTATCCTACATTCCATATGGAGTTCAAGATCCTGTAGAATGCATGCACGTGAGACCAAGAAGATACATTTTGCCACACCCAGATGACAACAGAGATGATGCTCATACAGTTTTCCAGGTACTGCACAAGAAATAAGACACAATGTAAAGAAGTTAGTCATGTATTTTAATGTTATACATTTAATTTACTTTCAATTATGTCTGTTTGTTGTTGGATTATCTAGAATGTAGGTCTGAAGATGGCAACAGACTTGATTATCCGAGTGCCCTCATGTCTCAAGTACAGAGGAAGAGAATATCACCAAGGCCATGGCCACTATGGTGATTTTTTTTTAATCTATCTATTTGCCAGCAGTTAAACACCTGACTGTCATTGCTGTCCTCTGCTTCCAATGTAATATTTTCTGGTTTCTTTTCAGGTATGCGTTATGACAGTGTTCCTACAGGGAGCAGACTGCATATAGTGGGAGAGGCAGGTCAACCTGGTCCTGTGGGAGGTGTGGGGGTTGCTCCTTATCTTCCACCAATAGAAACAGTCCGCACTTTCTTCCCCGAAACCTGGATATGGGACCTGGTAGAAGTCGGGTGAGTTTCTGCCATAAAGGATTTTTATGGTCATTAAATGAGGTAAAAATCATTTGCCCCTGCACACATGAAAGCTCCCCTTGGCTCCCCCGTAATTCAAACCATGGTTGCCTCAACAATGGAGTTTAATCTTGAAGACTTGCGGGGCAACCAAGCCTTGATAGATTCCATTGTTGCACAAAAGAGCATTTGATTGTTATTAATGGTATCTTGGTATCTGTTAGAATGTTTTTTCTTTCTATGCTAGCTTTTAGGTAAAACCATATGTGTCTTATGTTATTGTTAGGGAGACCCAAGTAGTTAGGGGGCCCATGATGTCATGATGTTTGAGCCCACTGACAGAACAATTGCTTTAATTGCCCCAGCAAGAAATACAGTACCTTAGAGAATAGGAGTAGGCAACATGATGTTTACCAAATGGTAAGACGCCTTTACCTGATATATGTTGTACTCTCAGAAGGTTCTTTGTCAGATTTTGTTCATCTTGGATGTTGTGTGACCCTGGCCTGCGAAAAACTGTTGAACGAATCTCCTCGTGTCGTCTCTCCTTGGAAAGAGCCTCTACCATAGAAAGCCATTATTACTGTAGCTAAGCAGGAGGAAACAAGTGATCAAATCTGAGTTATGGTTTGCTTTGTCTGGAGAAGGGGTTTTGCTCTGTTACCCTGGTATACCACAAATGAGTTCACCTGCCGGGGAGCAAGATCCAGGGGAAATTCTCCATCTTCAGGAAATGTGAATGTGTGTGTGTTGAAATGTGTCACTAATATATTGAAGAAAAAGACCTCAGAAATAAATTGGAATTTCGTAAAATGGAGGAGGAAACTAAAAGACAGCTTCCTCGCCTACTTGTCTCAACTTAGTTCAGATGAATCACTTTGTTTGAGCTTGTTGCAAATGCATTAAAGTGGCCCAAAAAAGTGTCTGGCCGTTGCCTCTGCAATGTGTGTGTACTGGCAGGTGTGTGTGTGCATCCTTGTCACCTGAGTTGAGTCTGGATTATGAGAAAGTCAGAGCTGCTGTTCTCAGGGTATATGAATTGGTGCTGGAGGCCAAAAGTTTTCACCGGGTTAAAAAAAAATTACTGTATTGGAAGAAGTATTTTTATTTTTTAGTTCTAGTACATCATGTCCGGGCTTATGCTCTTAATTTAGCATGAGAAATATTGTCTGGATAGTTAAGCAGTTTCTTTAGTAACATGTAACTTTTTTTTTTTTTTTTTTTGAGTTTCTGACTTTCTGAAATCTCAAGAACATAATGTATGTGCAATTATCCTGCGCAGCTACTAGTACACGCCTATGTATATACTCATATATCACATATCCCTATTTTTTCTTCCATATATGTACAAGTGAAAGGTGTATATTTTGTAAACGGTCTTGTGTGGACAGCCCTGTACTTAGTACTTGAACATTTTATATTTTTAGACTCTATATTTCTAATCTGATAGGTATATGTATATTTTCTCTTTTTTATCTTAATTTTATAAGTACTTTATTGTTATTTTTCTATCTGTACTACTTGATCTTCTGTAACAAGTGAATTTCCCCGGTGTGGGATCAATAAAGTTCATCTTATCTTATCTAATCTTATCTTATCTTATCTTATCTTATCTTAACAAATGGAATAAACTATTTCACAGTTCCACAGGATATTTGAGGTTCCGGTAACTACAATGTAGTGCTATTAGTGGAGAATTAACTACATTTTAATCATGTTCTCATGTTGTTTTTCTTTGACTAACCTGAGTTATAGAAGTGTGTTTTTCCAGCTCACTGAATGTCTCTCTGTCATTCTGCTGATTCAGAGAGTCTGGAACAACAAATGTGTCCGCCACTGCCCCAGACACCATCACCACTTGGGAGACGGAGGCTTTCTGTTTGTCCTCTGAGGGTTTCGGCTTGGCTCCTCGTAAAGAGATCACCGTCTTCCAGCCCTTCTTCCTCGAGCTCAGCCTGCCATACTCCATCATCCGCGGGGAGCACTTTGAACTGAAGGCAACCGTCTTCAACTACCTGCCCAACTGCATCATGGTAATGATCAACACATCCTCATGCCTGTGTTACAGAACAGGTTGATTGCCAATAGGGCTTTTCACACTGAATATTCTTAGCCCAGGGCTAGGGATAGCCAAGAAAAAACTCTGGTATAACTTAGCCCTCTTTCACACACATATTGTTTAGCTGGGGTTAAGCTGAGCCCAGTGCTAAACGATTCACACTGCACTTCTACCAAATGTCTATTGGTACAGCAACTGCTCTGAACATTTTAGAGTCTTCCATGACTGCTCCTTTGATTTCTTTGGAACCCATTTCACACTGGCTGAGTTTAGTGGATTATCAGGGCAGGTCCAGCAAGCCCACTTTGAAATGTGCCAGAATTGTACCATTGTGAGAGCTTTCTTAACCTGGGGCTAACAGTTCTCTTAGCCTGCAGCTAAGTCCAGTGTGAACAGCCCTAATGACTACCAAAATAACATACAATGGGGGAGAAAAGGCACCGACAAATGTACCGAACGTGATGTGACATAAGTCACATGAGATTCAACATGTGTTGAATGTTGTAAAATGGTTGCAGTTTGGTTAGGTTTAGGCACAAAAACTACTGGGTTAGGTTTAGAAAAAGATTGCAGTGTGAGTTAAGTATGTTACGTATGTCAAGTGACCTAAGTGACAGGAGTGACCAAATTGACGTAATGGAAGTGACACGATTGAAGTCTTTGAATAACTTTGAAATTATGTCAGTACGTGATAATTGGTGCTTCTCTTTGTAACAAAAACATTTGCATGATGTACCTAGAAAAGGTCAAAAATCGGGTCAACTCTATTGTGCTGCAGTTCACAGTTTTAAAATATACGTTGTTTTCTCTATTTAACAGGTCTCTGTGATTCCAACACCATCCTTAGATTACTTGCTCATCCCCCTCTCTGGTGACCAGTACACATCCTGTCTGTGTGGCCATGAGCGCAAGACCCTCAGCTGGAAGATGGATGCTTTAAGCTTAGGTGAGAGTCAAGCTTTCATCCACCCTGGTGTGAGATGTTAAAGGGTGCAGAGGTGGAGGAACTGCTTTCATCTTTCACACCACATCCCATTTTTTAATTTCTATGAAATCAGTGAGATCCACCTCAAGTGTTTAGACACTTTTGTAATTTACAGAAACTGAGAACATTGTTCACTTAAGTTTCACGCTGTGTTTGTCCACCTTTTTTAGGTGTTATGAATGTGTCTGTGACTGCTGAGGCTATAGCATCCCGCGCTTTATGTGACAATGAGATTGTGAGCGTGCCAGACAGAGCTCGCGTTGACGTGGTCACAAAATCTCTGATCGTAAAGGTTTGTACCTTAAAAACAAGATCATCCATTGACCATTATTTTTTGCATTTCATACAAAATGGAAACTCTGGATCTCACATTACTTTCTTCTCTCTCAGGCTGAAGGAACTGAGATGACCGACAACTACAACTGGCTGCTCTGTCCGAAAGGTCAGTATGGTTTACACCAGTGATGGCCTGTCAGTCATTTTGAAACAGGCGTACCAAATGCTGTAAGTTAGGAGGAGTCGAGTATATGTCAAAAATGTAATAGAGACATTCACTACTCACAGGTAGCAATGTTTCATCATTATTATTGGCAACTGTGCCAAGTTTAGGCATCTCAGATTCTTTTCAGTGCCATTACTTGAATATATTGTATTTCATCATTTTATCAACCCAGTGGAAGAACTGATCACACTATGAGAACTCCAATTTTTAACTCATTAGAATTCAAAGCCAACACATCCATAATGTATTTATGACTAGTAGCAATTCTAATTAAAGATACTGACAATGAATTTTTCACTGGTCAAAATGTTAATTCAACAATTAATGCCTTACAAGTGGAAATGTGCATCGCAGGTATCTGTAACTTGAAGGGATAGTTCACCCAGAAATGAAAATTCACTTATTCTGTACTCAAACTCATGCTGATTGAAGGTCGGGTTTAGTTTTTAATCCACAAAACACTGCTGGAGTTTCACAGGAAAACAGCGGTGCAGAATCTCCCAAACAGTGCAAGTGAATGGTGACTAGTTTTCAAACATTAAAAAAACAACAACAAATGCCTCTGTACTGCTTGTCTGGCTAATCTAAGTCTCCTAAAGCCCCAGCATGCTGTTCACTTGCACGTGCATACGGTCACATCACACACAACAGTTCAGTTCATTAGATAACAATAAAGGAATTTTCATTAGTCAAAATGAAATTGTAGTTATCTTCAATGTGTATATCTGAAATAAAAACCCTAGAGTGACATATCCGAAATGGTTTGTTGATACGTCAGACATATCTGAAATGCAGTTGTTGATATTTGACAAATGGAAATTACATTTTTCACGAGTCAAAACCTTTATTCATTGTGGAAATTCAATTGTAGACATCTGTAATCATCTTTTATTCTTACTAGTGAAAAATGAATTACTGATATCTCTGATTACAGATACTACTACTACTACTACTACAGATAAATTAATTAAAGATATCTGTAAATCAGTTTCGCGTAGTCAAAATTGAATCAACATTCTGACATGTTCATCAAGTTGATCTCTTCTGCTTACCATCTGATCTGTTTCATCTGCTGTATCTGTTATTGATTTCAGGATCCACCAACCATTAACCACCATAACATCTTTGTTTTTGTACTGAGTTCTTCTTGAGGTGTCTGTCTATAAGTTGTTTGTTCTGTCTCTGTACACAGAAGAAACTTTGACAGAGGACGTCAACATAGAACTCCCTGAGAACATGATTAATGGATCTGCCCATGCTACACTATCGGTCCTGGGTAAAGTGAAACTAAATTCATTTGAACTGAGCGCTGCTTTAACCATTCAGAGTCTGGAGAGTCAACAGGCTGACCCCCCTTGAAGATTTGAAGTGTTGCCTTTTCATGTAGCAGAAAGCTAATTTAAAGATCCAGACATATTTTAACATTTATAAAAATCATTTGAATAATAATTTGTGTCTAATATGATTTTCTCACCAAGAAAATCATATGTAACTTACAGTTACCCTTCAACCGTACTGAAAAATCCAGAATCTTTAAATATGCTCCTACTTCACTGAAAAGTCTGTTCTCAAAGTTTGTGCTCTGCAGTCTTCATGTTTCCACATCACACTTGTTCAAGTGTCACACTGCTCTCTGCTCCGACATCCAAGTGAAGCAACAATAAGCAAAACACATGTTCGAGTGTAAGAGGACTTTAAAGGGTCAAACATCAGAATCAATAATACTTTATTGATCCCTGGAAGAATCTGTTCACATTACAGATGCTCCCATTCAAGAATAGAAAACATATAAATATAGAGAAATGAACAAAATAGAAAATCAGTGTATAAAAATACACTCGTACATTCTACTACAAAATATAATATATCAAAATAGTATAACAGAAATATATACACAAGTATGTAAAAAAAAAAGAAAAGTTGCTGATGGGATAAGAAAATAATGTCAGGCAGTATAACAACATACATTTTGATTATATTTATTTAGTAATTAAAGGTCAGGTTAGTTAAATGTTCAGTCTCACTGAGTCAGTGTTTCTGTGCAGGTGACATTCTGGGCCGAGCCATGAGGAACCTGGATGGGCTGCTGAAGATGCCATATGGATGTGGTGAGCAGAACATGGCGCTTCTGGCCCCCAACATTTACATCCTCCAGTACCTGAAAAACACAGAGCAGCTGACCCCAGACATCAAGGAAAAGGCAACCAATTTCCTGACTAGTGGTGAGTCTCTGTTGGTTTTATATTGCAGCGAAGAAAGAAACATTTAAAGGTATAATTCGCAACATTTCCACATTAAAATGTTTCAAATCCACCATACTATATGCTGCATATATTGTTGAGTTGTGTGCTTACAGCATCCCAAATGTTTCCAGTAATGTTCAAACTCAGAGAAATGTGTAATTTTATCCAGGATCCATGTTTCACTTGGTGTCAACTGTCAGTGGTGTCTTATTAACGTCAGATAGATTTTTATCTGCAATGGTGGTTGTTTAACAATGAAGACAACAACTCCCATGAACCCACACAACTTCACAACATCATCAAAATATGTCTTTTTTTGTGTGTATCATCAATGTCCTAATAAGTGTGTTTCTGTTGTTCTACAGGCTACCAGAGACAGCTGAACTACAAACATTCCAGCGGTGCTTACAGCACATTTGGAGCAGGAGAAGGGAACACTTGGTGAGAACATCACTGATCAGTCACCCACAGAGAATAAGTATTTGTACATGGTGTTCAACAATTACAATCCCATATCATGACATAAAAAAAAACATACTTAAAGGGACAGTTCACTATTAAAATTGCATATTTTTCTCCTGGTGCTATTTATCCATCTAGATTGTTTCTTGGTGTGAGTTGCTGAGTTTTTTGAGATATCAGCCACAGAGATGTCTGCCTTCTCTCTATTATAATCGGACTAAATGTTACCAGTTACCTAAGATAACCCACAGATCCTGTTGCAAGCATTTTCATGTAGGAACTACTTTCTTTCTAGCAGAAAAGAAAGTAGTTTAATGGTTTCTAAAGTAGTTCCTGTAGATTCTACTGCTGAAAGAAAGTCTGTGGATTATCTTGAGTAACCAGTAAAGGTGGTTTTTGGAAAGAGACACTAGTTGTTGTTGGGTTTTTTTTTCAGATGTATTTTTTGATACTTTGAGCACCACAAACTGAGTGCCATTTAGTTCCATTATATTGAGCTCTTTATCAAAACTCTGAAAAATATGTAATTTTTTGATTTTGGGGTGAACTTTCCCTTTAACCCATGAACAAGATTAGTTGACCTTAAAGGTCATGTTTGGTATATTATTTAGATCAAGTGCTTTGTTGTCTTTTTTGTCAGTTTAAGGTGTAACTCTGTTTTAATATCCTCAGGCTGACTGCTTTTGTGGTGAGATCTTTTGCCAAAGCACAAGAGTTCATCTACATCGATAAAGAAAAGATGGACCAGTCTAAGTCTTGGCTGGTGGAAAAACAACGACGAAATGGCTGTTTCGAACAGTCAGGTAAACTCTTCAACAACAGAATGAAGGTAAGTAGAAAGTCCCATGAGAGTTTGTATTAAATGACTGATGATAAACTGTACAAGGTTAAACATGTCCATTTTCACTGCACCATCAGCACCACTT
>JAJHUR010074314.1:0-17628 GCA_027495735.1 Lutjanus campechanus
ATAAAATGCATACATGTTAATTTACGAATTATTTATTAGGATTTACGGGAGATTTCCTGATAGTAGTGATCACACACGGCAACAGAGCAACCATCTTGATGTAAATAAACGATCTTTGGCAGATCATGTTTTCCCATTGGATTTTAGCCCGTCATGTGACGGCACACGGGTCCCTATCTATTGGACAGGCTTGACTGCTCGGCTTCTGAGTAAGCTAACGTTACAAACACAACGGTGGGGTCGGTGTAAAGGTTGAAATGTCCCGCTTTTAGACGAGAAAGAGAGCGACTATACGGCCGGCATCGCCAACAATGAAATAATCCTAGTAACCGATTAATAATTCGTAACCGAGTAGCAGATTGTCTACTCGGGTACCCGAGTAACCGGGTAACCGTGCACATCCCTACTGATGCCTCTATATGATCCACATAAGCAAACGAGACCATCAGCGAGAAGACTGGCTATGTCTATATAGTTATTCTTAATGCCTGCGACCAGGTCGGCTGCAAACAATACTGGGAGAATCAGAGGCAGAATTGCTGATCCTGCTTTTGATTTTGATTACTGAAACTGAAAGCTCATTACAATTGATTTTCCATTTAGAATTGAAACTGTACACCCCTACTACTTTGTTTTATGTGACTGACCCAAATCTAAATAAAGTTTAAAAAATAAACAAATAAATACATTCAGCTGATGTTGAGTTACTTTTTGAAAAGCCGTGAACACACAGTGAACGTTTTCATTTGTCACCTTTTAGTCAGTATCATCTCTAAAACCATGTAAATTATTTCATAAGAACTGAGGAAAACTCGTCCCATAGTACATGCCTGGAGGACGACAGGACTAAAGTGCCCAGTCACGTGAGAGCTTCAAGTCAGGCCTGAAGCTTTATTGGCCTGAGAGATTATATTGAGCAGGATCTCTATCACTTGCACACTCACCACCTGGTGTAATATAGGCAGCAGTCAGTGACAGTGAACTTAGATGAACTCATGAAGCAATGGATAAGCCTGGCCATCTTACCCCAAAATGACATCAACAGAGCTCTAAGATCTAATATCTGCTTTGATAGAGTCAGGTGATACCAACTGACATTTCTGAGGTGGATGAGAGACATAAGCCAATGGAATGCTCATACTGCATGACTCTACCAGCAAGTTTTAAATAAATAAATAATAATAATAAAATAAATTTAAAAACTGTCATTGTTTGTATGCAAAGTCTTGGCTTTGAACAGAAGTGCAAACTCTACAATGACAACACTATCAGCAACTCACCAGAATCTCATGAGCCCATCACAATCTGTGACAATGAGTTCTGGCCAAGAATGTCAGGCTTTTTTTCCTCAATCCCTTTTTCCTCTTTTTTCATTTGGCTTGGCATGCCATGAAGTAAAGTCTAATTAAACAATCAAGCCCATGCAGTCCCATTCCCCCTCTGTCCTACTGACTTTGTCACAGCACTCATCCTCTCCCCAGTATAAACTCCCATGTCTAATGCCAGCCAGGGAGAAGGGCTGTTGTCACACGCTGTTTGTCCCCATATCTCTCTTCGTCTCTGTGAGCACAGAGTCAGCATCAAAGCAGCAGGCGTACTGAGCTCTGAGAGAGCAAACCAAAGCTTTGAGTGTTGAGTTTAAGCTAAACTGCTGAGCATAAATATGACTGAAGTTGTATTGCAGACTTGCATCTCTAAAAGTGTCTTTAAATGACTTTCTCTTGATGTAGTGGGTGCAAGAAATTAATCATTTGACACAGCACTTAGTCAATAAAGGGTGCAAGGATGCTCAAGACCTTATGTGCAGAAAGAGTAAACAATATATCCCTAAGTACTCAATTCACTGCTATTCAACAAAGTCGCCCACAGTTAATATCAATTTTATCATTAACGTTATAGAAAGTTACACATTGCAAGTTGTATCACAACAAAGTTATTAACTTAATGTGTCCTCTTTGACTAGAGCTGAATGATTTTGAAAAAATATCTATTTGTAATTATTTTCACTGACATTGCAATTGCAATATTATTTGATGATTTGCGATATTAGAAGAAATTTATTATTATTATTCTCATTCTCATTATTCTATTCATTTAAAACATATCATGGAATGATTTTTGCAAGGATCTGTATCAAACACAGATTTCTTCTTAAGTCTATATGACGTGTAGGCCAGGACATTTCTGCAGCACAATATTTTATTTAAAATATAAAATTTTGCAATCAACACATAGTGCACCTCTTGCGATATGAAAATTGCTGTAGGCCATATTGCGATTTCAATAAAATTTCGATTAACTGTTCAGCCCTACCTTTGACAAATAATTATTTTAAACCAGCTCTTGACTGAACTGCCCGGAGGAGAATTAGTGGTCAGGCAATGAGATGGGGGAGGGTTTTTTTTGTTGTTGTTTTGTTGTTGTTGTTGTTTTTGCATTTTAAGAATAAAGAAATATCAAGAAATTCGAAATGTTAGAAAGTAACAATGTCGAGAATTAAGTCCAAATATTGAGAATAAAATTGAAATGTTGAGAATAAAGTCCTTAATTCTTGACATGGTATCCTGACTTTATTCTCAACATTTCAACTTCATTCTCATGATGCAAAATTTATAAAAATCCACTCCACCAATCCATCTACTCTGATTTATTTTCTTTTTATGTCTGGCACTACCACTGAATGTTATACTTGATTCTCGACATTACAGCTACATTACATTGAAATTTCAACTTTAATCTTTAAAAAAAACTTCCTGGACTCTTTTTTCCCCTATTGTGGCACAAACACTCCATTGTGGGACTAAATAAAATGCAACTTTAAAATGAAGAAGTGCCAATATTACAAGAGGTGGGGGAGAATATACTTGAGACAAACTCATCTGTCCAACATTTTGACCAACCACGTTAGAAGTCAGAAGTGTTCACTGATGTTCAGCTTGGCCCCACCTGAAGGCAGGGTGAAGAACAGCTATCATCAGCAGGGTGAGACATGATATTCATTTAAATGGAGATTACGGAGCACAATTTATGTCAGACAGACTTTCCTCAGACAGGCTTTCACAGTGTTGCACTCATTTGTATGACGCAAAGTTACATAGTTGTGTAAAGAATGACAAAATGGCTACTTTATAACCTCCACACACCTGCCCAATCACAGCAAGTGGTGCTTGTCCTACAGACAAGAGTGTCAAGCTGTTCTTTAAATATGGAAATTGTGAAGTGAGAGAATGTGGCATGAAAGTGAACTGTGTGAAAATGCTACTGCTATTTTGAAAGGTTCAATATTTGTACAGTGGGTATCTGCTGACTCTCTGTCATGAGGCTTTGAAGATGGAGGCGTTATCACATCTGTAGGTGTCTAAGATCATGGTCCCCAGGAACTTAAACCAGTCAATCATGTAAACGGTCCTGCCGTTTATTTCTCATGGGAAATCATCAGGCAACTTCAGAACGATCTGCTCTGGTCGGCTCAGAGAGCAGTGAGACCAGTTTCTGTCGAGGTTGATCACAGTGTCAAGTTGTGAAACATTTACTGACAATACACCTCCCTCATGTAAATAATCTTGTGGTTTAAGGACCATAAGGGTAGTGTCTTTTGTATATTTAACAATTTAACAATAAATGGCATCCCTGGAGACACATTTATTCAACAGTGTACAAGACAGATTAAGTCTAGAGCAAACATCTGCAAACTATCAGCAAGATGTGCATAAAGTGTACAGGATTTTGGAGAAGTCTGTGAAGTCTGTGATCCTCCACCAAAGAGTTTGTCTGAACATAATCTGCTGAAAACATTGAAGGTGCTTCTGCCTGTAGTTTAACAGACAACCTCCTGTTGTCTAACTATATCTGTGATCACTCATTTTAAATTAAGATATAGCCAATCATACAGCTTTGTTGGTGAAGCAGCAAGCTGTAGGTAACTACAATGGGAGAAATTCTGAGATGCATGATAAAGCCCGTCTGGAGTCTGTAAACTCAAGCCAGGAGTTAATATTTTACATTACGTTAATATTTTAGAATTAGTTTTTTTTACTTCACCTCTAGTGTAGGCTATTTCATATAATATATTTAATTGGATTACTTTCCATCAGTGGAACAATGGTTTAATGGGTCAGGCATGACTTCCTCTTCATCCACATAAACCAGTTAAATCTCTAAAAAAAAAAAAAAAGTATTATGTGTCAAAATTATGTTTGTTGTATGGTTGTTTTTTAAAGATCTAAACTCCCACATTGAGGACTGAGACATCTATCTAATCACTATTTATTATCATGAAGTCCTCTGACAAAATTAGCAATAAATAAAAAAAGGTTCATGACAACAGCTTAACTGTGTGATCGTACAGATGTTCACAGAGAATTTTTTATTGAGCATCATATCACATCATGAACATATATCAAAGGAAAACTGGATCTCCGCTGTGAAAATTCAGAAGATATAAGCTCTAGTTGAAGTGAAGTCACTCCTCACACCATCCCCAAAGACATTCCCTACACTCAATAGTTAACATTTCCAATAAAAAAGACAGGTATGAATACGCTCTCTCTTTGTCTGTGATGGTGTCAACGCTCACACATGTTTAATATTTTCCTGACTTTTGAATCAGATTTCAGGACTAGGACATCTGATCCTGCTACCCTGACTCGTACAGAGCGTTGAACTCTGTCGTCAACACAGAGTTGACTACTGAGGAGGGACCATGCACCAATCAAATGCAACAGCACAGTATTTTTCAGAGTACAGACAGTACAGCCAAATACTGTAACACACAATCACAGCAACACACTGTCAATGACAGATACAAGCATTCCATTACATTTCTTACAAAGACTTTGAAAACATATTTTATGTTCATCGTATTTTATTTTTCATCACTTTCTAAATCTAACAAATTGTTGTTGCGGTTTCCTGCTGCTATTGTAACCATAGTATCTATACACATTACATTTTTAGATTACTTGTATTAAGTTGCTGAGCTAATTTTGTGTTCCTCATGCTGTGCAGTTTACTCAGTAAGCTGTGCTGTACATTATATATTTCAGTTTCAGTAATTATTAATTAATGTGTAGTATTTAAGTTACTTCTTAATGTCCCCCTTGCAAAGTTCCTACCTACCACTGCTTTGCAGGTATGAGTGTAACTGAAGAGTCTTTACCCTACTGTGAACCCAAGAGAGTGAAGCTGTGTGTACTGTCATGCCATTTTGGTGAAGATTAACAGGAGAATAAAGAAGAGTAGAGAAGTTTTAGCATGCTAATACCCACAGCAAGAAGGACTGGAGTACGCTAACAACCAAGAAAAGAGTAAGCATTAGCAAACTCCTTGAACTCTGTGTCCTGTTTGTTCTTTAGATGTTTTATTGCCTTAATTGCTTGTGTTGAAGCGGCTACTTTTGGAAAAGTGGTATCTGGTGTGAGATATTGGAGTAGTTTTATGAATACGAACACAAGTACATGAGCACAGCATCAGACCAACACCAGAAGCTATCTGTATCTGTGCATCCCTACTATCAGTAAATATAAATAAGGTAAACTTTTTGCATGTAGCTCATACATGTATGTTCATATACCTTAACAGCCTTTAATCTGTTTTTTTTAAAATTTCCTGGTAAACTGATTGAGCCTGAGCTTTGCAGTTTTTTGAAGTGTATCAGCTACTTGATGGTGACGAAAGTGTACTGTATAATTTCAATGCCGCATGACGTAACGTCACATCCCAAGTCACAATGCTATAGTCTGATGTGAAGCTGTGTGTAAGATGAGCGTCCCCTACTGACATTATACTCTTAAGATGTGCAGTGCTGCTGCACAAATGTGCTTTAACAGCGGAAAAGGTGTGCCATCCTCATGGTAGGGTGGGACAGTCGTGAATGCTACTACTATAGAAGAGCAGTAATCCAGGTGCTGTTAGTGTTGTTTATGTAACAGCATTCATGATTACTACATTTCCCTGTCAGCTGTCATGGTTTCTGCTACAGCACGCAGCGATTGCAGACCACACCCTGTCTCTCTCAGCAGTGGCACTGAGTATGCACACGTGCCAGCCCTGGGCATCAGCAGAGAGATGAGGTAGAGGGCTGAGAACACTCAGTCGTACTACTCAGGATGGATGTTTCCCATCATGCAGCTCAATCAGCCGCCCAATGATTCATTTCACAGACACTTGGGTAATTATAGGAGTCTGCTCTTCACCTCTGGGGATGAAACTGCATGAGCGCAGCCAGGGTGGGGAGTGGGGGTGGGTGGTGGTTGGCGGAGGAAGCAAAGACAGAGTGAGAAGTGAGTGAGTGAAAACAAAGAGACAGGAATGACGAGGGTGAAGATGGAGTAGGAGATGTAGTGAAATTCATTTAACTGGTGTCAATGGTCTTGTTCAGGAAAAGCCATATTTTCAGCGACTCAACAATGAAGCAAACTAATCGCTGCTGTGTGAGCTCCGCAAACCTCTGTCAACTAATGTGACAAAATAAACAAAAGCAATGAAAATATACAGCATATTACATTTTAAGGTGGAGAGTAACACAAAGGCTGTAAAGAGCTATATGGTGGGGCATGAATAAAGATGCATGACGAAAGACTAAAAAGAGTGTGTGAAGAACACAAGTGATGGCAAGTGTGCAAGCTCCCCCTATTGGTAAAATTGAAAAAGTATTTTTATATGACATACCTCAGTACAAGTCATAGCTGGACATACAGTAGCAATACAGGCTCAAACATCCATTCATTTAAACTATGTATATGCTTTGTGTATGAAGAATGTTTCAGTCAAGCAGCAACTAAACAAAAAGGGGGAAATTGGGTGAAAATGAAATTTCCAACATTTTCATGAACTCAATAGTCTTTAGTGAGTTCAATGGAGTGTACAGAATATTGATTTGGATGACGATAATTGCATGGAAAGAGTGCGGGAAGACTGGTTGGAAAAAAAATAAGGTTGTGGGAGCTGTTTCAATCGTTGAGCAGTGCAAAGGATGTAAAGGGAGTCCATTGATTCAGTTGTGTTTGTTTCTAAATGTGAAATATTCATAGAGCATGTGTATTTAAGCGTATCAGATTGAGCTGGCTGCCTAATTCTGCTCAGTGGACTGTTCATAGCTGTTAATAGCCAGAGATCTCACTCCTACATGAATCATATGAAGTCATTACAGTTGCAATGATCAGTGTATGTAGGAGTCTGTATACCAACTGTAATATTCAGTCCCATCAACGACCAAGTCACACTGAGGAAGACACTCAAACATAATCCTCCCACTCACTGTAAGACACCCAGGATGAGTGAGTCAGTTACAGCTGTAGCACGTAACATTTCTGCATTAAAACATCTAACAACACAAGACCTATATTATATATTTTGTTGAGTTGTGTACTTGTACTTTTTAATTATCCTAACCCTTTCCCACAATGGTCAAACAGAGAGAAATCTGCAATTTAATTAAGGTAATGGCACATTTCTTACTAGCTGCTAACTTCCAGGAAAACATGGGAGACGTCTGATACATCAGAGAGTGAGGAAGGAAGTTAGCAAATATCGTGAATAAATCGTGAATAAAACTAGTCACATCACATAGATTTTCATCAGCAATAGTGGTTGTTTAACATGACAAAAACAATTTTCATGATCCCACGCTACATTCGATTAAATTATGTCCAGGGTGGGAAATTGTTATATCTGCATGTCCTCACTATACACAGTAGCTACTTTATTAGGCGCACCTGTACAATCTGTTCTCGGTCATTATAAGACCTTCTTGTGCAGTTTTTTTTTAATCCGGTCAACTTTTTTTATCATGTTTTTTGATCAATGGTAATCTTTAAATTAAAAATCCTTTTTGGAGGGCAGGTTTGGAATGCAGGTATTTGCATGAGGTATGGTATACAATGTAAAGCAACAACTAGGATGATATAACCCTCCTCCTCCCTAGTCCACCCCCACCCCACGTCTCCACAGTTTCCTCTAGCATTTTCTATCCATGTTGTGACTCTATTTTTTTATAGCCCCGAGTGCTGTGTTCAGAAATGTGATGCTTTGTTAGAAATTCCAAGGCTATGGAGAGCAGGTGCAGGGCCATTGTGACAAGCACAATTTATCGGCTGCTCCCAAGCAAGGGAACACATTCAATAATGTGCTGGGAAGATTAATCCATCCCCCACACGGGGCTGGGCTCACAGGGTGCGGCGACAGAGGTAATTTACACATGCAGGTAGCCCAACTCAGCAGTTAAGGCCTTTGGAGTTGTAAAATACCTGTATATTAACAGTTCCAATCCATTTAATTACAGTTTAAACTTCACTGTCTGACACTGTTGTGAATTAAAACCACAAGGCTGCCACACAGACCATACATTATGACTTTTTACACATTTTTTTAAAATATTGTTTGTTCTAGGACTCCCACAGATGTCTCCTCAAACATGCTCCTTAAGGTCCCTACACATGATCAGCGGTAAAAACGCTTTGTGCTGGCTGTCTCATTGTTTTCCTATGGAGAGAGCGGTGGCGCCTGACTAAGCGGTACCGCTACCCTCGCATTGGCGCACCACTTGGATCTGTCACTTACCGCTGCGCTCAAAGTTCAAATTATTTGAACTTTGACCTCATTTGCCGCTGACCTTTCAATGCGCAACCAATAAGATAACAGCTCTATGTGACGTGCTAGAAGCGACTCATACAAGCAGAGGAGGGAGAGAAGAAGAAAGAAAAACTCATTCTCTGTGTGTCCGAGTTCCCCGAACTATATGATACCACTTTCAAAACATACCACAATCTCGGTAGGAAGAGTTATGCATGGCGAAATGTCAATAGTAAGATCGGGCTATCAGGTTTGTGAATGCTATATGTATACGTATATTATCTTTTTCCTCCTCATCTTCTTTCCGGTGTAACAAGTAGCGTTGGTGTTGCCTAGCAACAGTGTATACCTCGCAGTTGTTGATGACGTATCCCTGAGCTCCACCGTGTCTGCTCAGCACCTCTGCGCCCTACATGGCGGTGAGTGAAGAGCAAATTTCTTATCATGTGAAGGCCCCTTTATGTACCTGGTGTCTCAGCATAGTTCATTAACATGAGGTATGTTTGTATGTGTATGAACAAAGGCCAATAGAAAGATGGATGGCTTTACAAGTGTGTATAGTACCCGGGATAGTGGGAAAGCTTCACCAAACCTGTACTTTATCCAGAGATAAATGACAAACTGCTCAACCACATCATATTGCTTAAGTCTGGGGGTAAACCATGGGAGTCCTTCTTGCTGAAGGCGACAGTGCCACTTTCAGCTTTTTTCCATGGAAGGATAGGATATAGGAGGGTGGATCATTGACAGGCAGTGAGAGCAGCAGGCAGTTAGACAGACATGATGTACAGCCCTGCATAATCAGCTCTCAGCCCCATTAATCTGGGCAGACTGCAACACTTGATGAGACTGTGATGCATTTGGTGAAAGGTCCCTCCCTCAGATGTCATTTTGAAGAACAGTGTCAGTGCTACCACCAAAGCAGGAGCCCAGTCACGCAGCCACACCCCTTACCACAACACCATCGCGCTCAGAGGACAAACACTCCAACACTCCAAGGACATCTGGATTCTTCCCACTCCGGCAGCACAGCTAAATTTATAATCACACTGGTGAGCACACAAAAAAAACCTCACATGCATAGTCAGCATCACCTGGTGCAAGCACAGGCACTGGGTCTCATTTCAAAAATCAAACAGATCTCCTTAATGATCGTCTCTCCAAGGGCGTGCAGTGATATGTCTAAATCCTGAGTCCACAGCTATTATAGCCACAGGATCACAATGAGAGAATGCCATCTGGGCTCCTCTCAAGGGAGAAAGGGCATTACACAATAGTACACAATGCAGGGGTCATTGTGTAGGATGACAAGGTCCACTGGACCTGGTACTCTGCAGCTTTAACTTCTTCCCTCAAGGCAGGTCAACAACAGTAACATGTTCCATTATAGCTGGAAGTGTTTATTTCTGTTAATCTAATGAAATCTCAGCTGCAAACTATTCAGGGGTTAAGTGGCTGACCTTGAATTGAATGCCATTAGGAGGATGACAGATGCATTCAGATATATTTTCCATAAAGTACTCTAAAACATGAAATCAACTGGTCATTAGAATTAGAAAACGTATCTGCTGAGGAAGATGGAATGACAAATAGCTACTAAGGCTTGTAAAAAGACAACAAACTGCCCAATTTCAGACAGAAGTTGCTCTGTGGCCATCAAATATTCCATGCAGGTGGCCCCCTGTAGCCACCAAATATTATCTCCAAAGTGCAAGCCCTTGCAAACACAATACTACAGTTTCACAGACATCCCAATTCTTTCGCACCTTTTGTTATAACATTCCACAAAAACAGTGCACAATACTTGTCACCACCTAGCTACTGATATGTTGTGGCTATGAAGTATGGGTTTACTAAGTCTACTCAAACTGCTAATGTGATTCCTTGCGGAAGAACCAGAAACATAAAAGGCAGACTACAACAAAATCAAAAGGGCAATAAAATTTAGAAGTGAATGTAAGCAGGAGTTTAAGTGGCTAAAATACGACACATGGACGTAATGTGCTGTGGTGTGTGCTGACAGTTTCCTCAACTGGCCAAAAAGTCTGGGTCATTAACAATGGAAACAATGCCTTCAGGAAACTCCACATCACATTTCATGGGAAAAGCGTCCAACACAAGTGTCCCAGTTAAGGAAGGCTGGGTTAAGTTGTGTTAAATTGTGATATTGCTTTTACATAAGTTTACATTTGGGCCACCAAAAATGTGCTTTGGCCAACATATTTATAGGGGCTTAATGGTCCATGGGGACAATTCTAGAAAATATTAGCATCTATTCCTGCTTATTCATTCCTTACAGAAGTATTAGTCAAGCTCTAAAAACACTGGATCCTACATTTTCAATAAAGCAACTAGCATCTTTCCCTGCCTGGTAAATGGCAGGGCTTTCAAACTCCATGCCACAGTTTGTAACCAAGCCCAAGCTGATAATGTCATCAGGGTTATTTTCTCAGAGTAAGTAGCACTCAACTTGGGAAACTCCATCTTGAGATTGTGTGATACAATCAAAAGCTCCAGAACAACTATTTAACTAACCTTAGTGAGATTGTTTTGTCAACTAACTTATCATTTCAGCAGTAGGAGCTATAATGATTCAAACTTTGGCCTACACTGTATAGCCAGGCGCAAAGAAATATTGTTTGTCTCTCCTCTCCTGAACGTCTGACTGCTGTTTGCCTGTGAAGCTGATGATCTAGTAACCATGGCTTGTTGTCTCTTGCACTCCCTGCAAGTCGCTCTGGATAACAGTGTCAGCTAAATGACAAACATTAATTCAAATGCAATTTCTTTGTTACTCTCCAGTTCTCCAGGGAGACATTTAAAGGGCACAACCTCATAATAGAAAACTTAGTGTGTGTCACATTTATATCATTTTTCTCCTGTAAAATTGAATAAACGTTATTATCACAGTGACTTTACTTGCAAAAGAGGTGCTGCTGGTGGGAAGCATAAAGCCAGATAGTTAGACTTAATGGGCCTTGCTGTGTGTAGGGAGTCAGAGGCTGTGACTGTGACATAGTCCACTGGGACTTCACTCCCCTTATTCTGTACTGGGCGGTAGATGTGCCATGCCTTTTATGGCCCCCTGTAATATTTCATGACCCTATACATTGGTAAATCAGAGCAAAGTAGATGAAAAGCACAGCAGCAGCAACAGCGAGTTTTCTAAAAAAAAAAAATAATAAAAAAAAATAAAAACACCACCACAAAAACTCTTCCAGTGTGATGTCTTTTGGCTCAGTGACATTAAGGTCATCAAAATAAGCAAGTGCAACCAGGCATCCTAAATGAACTCCCTAAATAGTACTTTTCAAAAGATGGCTTTCTGAAGTCATTTGTGTTGTAATGGGGCTGTATCCTGCTGTGTTGGGGGCTTTTTTTCCAATTGACTAGAACAACCATGTTCGGGCTAATGAATCTTAGATGACTTTGACTCCACACTTTCATTAAAAAAGGAGACACTGCATCCCCACAGGTCTGGAGAACGCAAAAACCAGCCTGCTCTAAACAATGATGGTATCTCTACTTAATGAAAATGTTTTTATAAAAAAACACCCTATCAACATAATTTCAGTTGAAAAGCAAAGCCAGTAACAGATTTAATCAAGAAAGTACTTGTAGTCACTTCATAGTAATTATTAATTAATTTAAGCCTAAGTCTTTAAGCCTATGTCTTTTTAACACTGTTAAAAACTGGAACAGTGAAAAAGTGGGGTGAAACACTGCTTTCAATCAAAGCAACACTGCCATCTAGTGTGATGAGACATGTGGGCATGTCTTCACTGGCTTAGCATATCCCAAAAAGGTGCAATCTTAAAAAATAATATAATATATCTAAAATCAAGGATAACATATTGTCCAATATGTGTTGTACAACAGTGGCAAAAAGACTATATATTGGGCTGAAGGGTACAGTTTGCAACTGCAGTGAAACACCAAGTCTTCCTTCATTCATCTTAGGTCTTGCAATAAACTTAATATCAGTGATAGGATCACCTGCATATTTTGCTTTGTGTAATCAGAACGTTACTATCAGCTTGTTGTATTGTGGAGAGGTAATGCACACAAACACTGCAGTAAGGTGCTGATCACAGAAAGAGTAAAATAGGAGCAAGGGAAAATGATGCTGCACCCTTGAGCTCCATACGAATTAAACTTGACTAGATGTTTCAGACCGTGATCCCATGTCTGCCTAAACTGCCTTGATAACATCTTGTCCACTTCAAAATAAAATTAAGGTATACTAATAATGTGCAAATACAGGAATTAACAATTTTATAGTGTCATACTTTATTATTTTTGCCTTAAGTAAAGAAAAAATTTTTCCTACTATTTGTGATATTTACTATGTACTGTATACAGCTACAAATTCACTGATCAAACCCACCGCATTGGTGATACCGACCTGATTCAACAGACTGTACATCTGCCAGATGTGACTGATTCACATTACACATAATTTCCTCATTAATGGCATTATAAAATTCAGTGTTTTCTCTATCAGTTACATTTATTCAGTTCTGAATACATAATATTGTCTTATGTATGACTATATGCCAGGTATCAGGGGTTTAGATATTGGGAACAGTATTTGGTGAGGAAAGGTTAAGTCTTAATAATGACAAAGGTGAAAATTTAGTCAACATAATCTTTAGAAATATGTTTACATTTGACTGTAGAAGCACTGAGACAGACAAGGAGTCAGGTGTGCAAGAAACTGTAACTTACTAACACTCTTGCTTTTTTGTATTTTGTCATTTATGATCCGCCCCAGAATGTGGTGCCTTCAGGTCGTGCCAAATGAGCCAAGACTCCCACTCATTTACTACAGACATTCTTTCAGCAAGGCTGCGGTACCGTTTCCTCTGTGCCACCACACTTCCACTTTGAATGTCTGCCATGCTCTCTCAAGGTTTTGAATGTTGGCTCAGGTGTCAGGATCAGCTAAATGCCTGCAGTGACAAATGGCATGATAGTCGTAGTCGTCTTCTGCCTCTGTCTGAGCCCTCCGGTATGTTTGCTAGATATCAGCACATCTTTACTTTACTTGAAGCAGACAGTGAGCTGTCAGGAAGGTGTTCTGGCAAACCATCACCACACTCTCAAAGCATTATAGTTAACAGAGAGCAAAATTATATTTATAACACTTTTAATGTAAAATGTGTACTGTGATTGTGAACAAGAACTGTCCTTGTGACTGTCATTATATAACATAATGCATGGAGAAGGTTTGTAGCGGCTCTTATGATGCTTTATGAGGTTGAATATGTGGGCTTCATATAAAGTGTCACAGTTTACAGTTATATGTGCTGTTAGTTTTACACAGAAATTGAATGTGACAAATAAAAAATTACTTATAGAAAGAGTTGAAAAATATGACCATTGCCAGCGTAATGAGTCTCTCGATGTTCCTACTTGCAGGTTTGGGCACTTTTCATTGTGTAAATGTAAAACACTACACCTAATAGAATCAGCTTAGCTGTCAAACTGTACATTCCCACACTGGACTTAAATACATTAGTGTCTTCATTGCCAGGTCACTCTGTTACTCACAGATTCAATATCCATTTATTCTTGGTAATAAAAAAATCAATCTGCAAGGTGGTTGGCAGGTTTCCACAGCTGCTGATAAAGCAGAGTTGTCTTTTGGCACATTACAAGCAGCTGAAGTGCTTCCAGTGCTGTACCCAGCGTTGTCCAGTCTATCTGAGAAATTACTTGCATATCATTCACATTGATTGTTTACTCAAAGATCGTGACTTGGCAGACTTACCATAAACAGATGTATGGGAGTCGTGTGACACTTTAATGTGATGAACAGGAACAGAATTAACAGCACACTTTCTATTTTAAGCATTTACATGATGATCATTGTGACCATTCCTCGATCTCAAAGATTTACATCAATCAAAAAACATAAAGGGGACACCAAGGAGCTCTTAGTACACGATATGATGTCTTAATCTAGAGATCACAAAAATTCAGTGCTAAAATAATGTTGGAGGGAAACAGTGAAAATCACACAAACCAAACAAGAAAAGTCATGATACGATGAAGAGAAACTGACAAAGGGAAAACACGACTCCTGGAACTTATTGAAACAATATGGTGCCACATTTATAATGAGAAACCTACATCTGCAGCTTTGCTCTGAAAATCCAAAACACCAAACCACATTAATCTTGTCCTATTCGGTCACTGTGTAACAACTGTTCCACACAACTATATTAACAAGTGTTATAGACATACATACATAGCCTTGTATGCATCCCCTTATGTGCAGTTTAAGGACAAGTTGTTAAATGTATCCATCATACAGATTACAGTCTCAACTTTGTGCGCTTAAAAGAAAAGCTGATTCCTGGTTATGTAATCCAAAGGCCCTTGAGACAAACCCTTTGGGGGAAAAAAGTCTCTCAAAAGCCTGATTATTAATGTCTTCTGGATGACGACATTGCATTTTCACTGGTGTTTACTCAGCAATTCACCTCAGTAATTTTAACTGGAAGCCATTTGTTTCCAGTAGACAGCGGAGGAAAGAAAAGAACATATCAGTTTGACTGATTAAAAACAATGTAGACTAACAAACATTATTTTTGAAATGAAAATAAAAACCTCACATAAAATTCTGAAAACATGCAGGTTATATAATGTTACTCTTGAATTTCTTTTCAAGCTCACGGAAGCTCATGGAAAATGTTGTATATGAAGTTATTTATCACTGCCATCAATGTGACTTGTCATTATTCACATCTGGCATAGCAAACTGTAAGCATACGAGACAGGCTCACTCTCCTGCCTGTGTCTCTGCAGCAGACAGTTCACCTTGACAAGAATACCATATCCTCATCTGAAGGCATAGAAGCATGGGTAGCAGAAAAGCTAATAACCAGATGCTGCACAAACCACAGTGCAGTAAAAAGAAGTAAAACCTTCAAAGCATACAAATACGCCAAACACACAACTAGTGACAGTGTAAGCACATCACTCCGTGCAATATTGTGTGTATAACCAGTAAATCTGACAGCAAACCCCGATCCCATTTGCACGTGTATTTTGACAATTATTCAGACTTTTCAGTTATACAATGCAATGAGACTGCCTCTTCTTGTCATCTCACTTCTCTGCAAGATCACTAAGTTTCTATACATGGAGATGCTGAATTAGGATTCAAGACACATCACAATCTGAACTTTAACTGGTCACATGAATTGCTGACCACTACCAGAGATACACTAAGACATTTAAGGCTCAGTAGTTCACATAATTATGAAAAATTGCTTGTGCAACGTGCAAGCTGATGGACAAATGGATTGCTAAATAAATGGATAGATGAATAAACAAAAAACAAACTATCATAAACACATTTATGAGTTACAAATGAATCAACTCAAAGATAAACCATAATAAACAACAAACAGCTATATAGCCTTTGCAAATGCATGGCACTACATTAGAGTTTATGATTTTACCTTATTTAGACAACCAATAGCGCGTGGTCTATAATCTGGGCACATAGTAAGGCACTTAAAGAGCTTGTATTTAGTCCTTTAATTAATCATAGGTCTGTTTTAGGCATAATATGAATGAAACCAATCAGAGCGTCATCTCCCATTCCCTTTAAGAGCCAGGTGTGCCTGGCTCTTAAATGGTATGCGTCAGTCAGAACATTGCAGAACAAGAACTTTGTCAGTCAGAACATTGCAATGACAGCTGCGCTGCACTACCATCACAGAGAGCTGGAAATGATCAACTTGCCAGCCCAAACATTGCCAATGGAGATTTTTCCTGCTGAATCATGGCAGCCCAAAATGACCTTGCACACTTCTTCACTCACCTGTAATACTGACAAATTAAAAGATTTAACCTTGGCTTTTGTTAAGCTGGTGATCTGTAGTGCTCAGCACAATACAAATAAACGAAAAAAGAAAGTTTCAGGTTTCAGCTTGAAGGTCAAGAGCCTCTCTAAGCCTCCTTCCTTTACGTTACTAAATGTAACTTTAGTCTCATACAGCAAAAGTGTGAGTAGTCTGTCTAACAGAGAGAGCAGCTGAGAGAATCATTTTAAATCAAGAAATATAACTGTAAACTCATTATTCCAAATGTCAGGTAAATGTCTGATATTTGTTTTTAAGGATGACTCTAATCTTCTCCTGGTCTGGCACTTGTCCTCTCCTGTCCTCCCACACGATTCACTCTGGCATATGCCACAGCAGAGGACCATTAATCAGAGCTCATTTTATGAGAGCTGAATACACTACTCCCAATTCTCGTGCATTAACCTTGTTGCTGCCCCTTACCACCCCTGAAAGTTGGCACTAGCATGTGTTCTTGTATGTGTATGAGTACGTGTACGTGTATATGTGTGTGTGTGTGTGTGTGTGTGCGTGTGTGTGTGTGTGTGTGTGTATGCATGTACACAAGTGTGCATGTGTATATATTTTGAGCCCTTGTCACTTGTTAGTGTAGCAATTCCTGCCATGCTATAAATAAAACCAGTCACAGGGAGGGATGGAAGCCAGTGGAGTGCTTTGACAGCAGAGGGCATAGTGGCCTTGTCTCCCTTGGATATGAGGATTAAAGCTGGTCTACAAACTGATAGTGTACTGCGTACCTTATATGGTATACAGTAACTTTGAATGGTATACATCAGGATACAAATATTTATGAACTATTTTACTCAAGCCTTGGTTGTCGGTTAGATATATTATGCACTACATACAATTTACTGTACTGTTGTACTGATGATGTATGTAGTGTGGAAGCAACAAAGAACACTATGATCTTATAGTTTTTATCTAGTGGTAAACCCTCTATCTATTCTTTAAGTATATCTGTCAATAAATCAATAAATCACTTTTTACCTGTCTGTCATCTCTATGTTAAACTATGAGCAACCTTGCATACAATCTGAACAGACTCTCAATTTATCCCAAGACCAGGCCTGCAACAAACAACCATTTGCATTAGGGCTGCACGATATTAGGAAAACATGCGATATGCGATAATGTTGTCTAGTGTTGCGATGACGATATGACTTGCGATAAATTACCAAAT
>JAJHUR010074315.1:0-10231 GCA_027495735.1 Lutjanus campechanus
TAAAGGCTTTGTTAAATATTAATTATGGCATCCTAATGTCTGTTATTTCTTTAAAACAAATCTCTAAAGTCATTTTTAAATTAATAAATTTTTAAAGGATTTTGTACATGGTAACCGTGGAAACAGACAAAAGTCACTGGATTACTGTGATACTGAATAAAACAGGCTGATTCTCTGCAGGTAGAAGTTTCCTCTGATTCCTAACGGGATCTCTGGACGGTTTAATATGTTGATGATGTCATGTGAGAGCTGAAAGGATTTTATTGGCTCGTCCTCGTCAGAAAGGATCAGATCTGAGGAAGTTGATTTAAAAATGAACCATGTTGAAGATCTTTTGTGTGTCAGCAGAACAAACATTAAATCAGATCTGCTTTGAATCTTTAGATTCTTCTGATTAAAACTAAGTTGAAAGAAATCTATTTAGTTTTAATCCAAGTAGATGTTGGTCAAATATATTCTGTTCTCTTTATTCATTATTCAGTTTTTATTGTAAACTTCATTCTTTCAATGATAGTTTATATGCTGAATTAATCACGAGTCCAACGATTCATACAAGATCTCATGTAACGACCTGTGACGTCTGTAATATGTTCTGACATGTAGGCGTTAAAACTGGAACCTCTTTAACCTGGTTTGGTGATCTCTTACTAAAAATACTAGTGACAGGTAAAACATCAAACTGGATTAAATACTGACTCATGATATGTGCCGAATTAATCTCAAGAGTCCAGTGATTCTTACAAGTTCTCATTTTACGACCTCCGACATCTGCAGTTTGTGCCGACACACGAGAAGACGTTAAAATCATAACTTTTTAAATGTAGTTTGGTAAAACACCGTCTAGGCACAAATCAGCAGAGAACTGACTTGAAGCTCAGCATCACTGACACATTAACACCAAACCTCTTTGAAATGACGACGTGAGCAGAGATGCTGCTTCCAAGAAGAAAACGATTCTCAACCCGCCGAATTAATCCGAAGATTCAAAGCAGATCTGATTTCTCCACCAGCTGCGTCTCTAAAGTCTGCTGACACACAAAAGATCTTTAAAGTCTTAAATTTTTTACTGGAGTTTGGTTCCCGTACGTAGAAACAACATGTAGAACAATTTGAAACTTTACTTATTTTTATCCGTCAGGTAATTTAAATCTTCAGATTAATTATTTTATTTAGTTTCTCATTGATGCGTCTTTGTGTCGAGGAGTTTTTATTTTATTGTTTTTACTCGGTTCTGTTGTGACTGGGTTCTCTATTCAGTGTAAGTCTGGGTTAAAATGAATCAGAGACTCTTCCAGCTCTTTATTCTTTAGTTTTTATCCTTTTTGATGAATCTGAAGTGTTTTTTATGAACGAGCTGCCAAACTGTGTTTAAAAACGTAAGATTTTAACACCTGATCAGGTGTCGGTGGATGTTGGAGATGTTGAAGGTGATTAAATGAGACCTTGTAAGAATTGTTGGACCCTTGTGATTAATTCGGCTCACATCCTGTTGTTGAAATGTCTGTTGTTTAAAAACGAGGATTGAACTTCTCTCCTGAGCGCGCGGCGTCTGACCGTGTGTCTCTGTTTTCAGGATCTGGGCTCGTCTGCAGGATCCAAGAGGCCGACCTGCGTGATCCTCATCAAGCCTCACCAGGACTACCAGGACGCCTACGACGAGTGTCTGGAGGAGGTGTCCGGTCTGCCCAAACCGCTCTGAGAAAAACCGACCAATCAGCTCTGAGGTTAAAGGAGCAATCCCACATTTTTAAGTTTCCAGCGAAACCTCGACGTCTCTTCTTTGTGTGTCTCGTTTCTCCGCCCGGTCGATAAACAACATGTCTGTCAGACAGGTGGAGCTGTTGGAGGGCGGAGCTAACAGGCTAACGTTTCCCCTCCGCCTCCTGTGTTTGTGCTAAGCTAAGCTAACCCTGTCGTGGACCATGTGACTCTGGAGGAGAACGTGTAAATAAACACTTCCTGTTGGAGCGATGACGCCAATAAAACATCAGATATTTTCAAATATTTTTCAATAAAACAGACATTAATAATAATTCAGTCAGATGATCAGTTTGATTTGTGTTGTGCAGCTGATCAGACTGATTGATTATTGACGTCGAGCTGTAAGACGTCACTTTGATCATTTTGTATAAATCAGATCATTTAGTGTCTCTGATGTTTAATATGTTTTCTTTAATTCACATTTAAAAAAGTTTGTTATGAATCTTTGTTAGATTTTATAAATTCTAACTTTGGTGATGTTTTGTTTTTTTAAATAAAATAAAAGTGAACTGACTCTGACGTCTTTGTGTTTTTCACTCGTTAACGTCTAAAATAAACCAGTGAACCTGTTTCTCTTCATCAAAAGATCAATAATTATTGATTATCTCAGTGTTTTTAACAGGAGCTGAAATCCTTGAAAACACTTGAATTTTAATGTTTTTAAGGTTTGAAAAGTGCTGAAATTGTAATCAGATTACTTTTATAATAAACTGGTGCCTGACTGAATTAATTTGTTCCCTTTTTTTTTAGAAAAAAATGAGTCAGATTTTACAGGAAGTTAATGATTAATCATGAATTGATCAATTATCAAATAAGAATTTAACAGATTAAACTTATTAATTTATAATTAATCAATAGTCTATTAATTTGAAATTGTTTTGTCTGGTTGAGGCGTTCATTGGATAAGAAAACTTAAAATGAGAGAAAAACAACAAAAATAAATAAAACAGCATAAATATAAAAGCAGAGGATGAACAATAACCAGCAGAAATCATATTTTCAGGTGTGACTGTTATTTAATAAGATGAAGAAATAAATCAGCTGATGTTCCTCTGATGTTGATGTGATCGTTGTGGTGAAAAAGTTCCGAGCATCACCAAGAAAACAACACGGAACAAAGAGCAGCAACACAAAAAAATTATTAATTATTAATGTTTCATCAAATAATCAATTATTAGTATTTTCAACCATCAGTTTAGGAAAATGTACAAAAGTCAAATCTCCTTACAAACATGTTCTGAAGTACTTAGTTACTTTCCACCTGTTTACTTTAAAGGTTGAAAGGTTCTGATTAAATGACCTCAGCTGTAAAACAAATATTATAAATATTATATTAAAATAATGACCAAACATCATAATGATGTTTTATTTTAACACGTCGGCACAGCAGCAGAAAACAGATTAAACTGTTCAAACTCTTCAACAAATATTAAACACATAGGACACAAATGAAAAGTGTTCACCTCACAGACTGAACACAGTCCGGGTTTATTTTGATTTTGTCCTCAGCAGCCATGTTGTTTCTGACCCATAATGCAACAGGTGTGTCCTAAACTCTGGTCATGTGACCTGTTAGACTCGACATCAAAATAAATCTCACATAAAGAGAAACACATTGTTTAACCAAACAATATTTTAGATTTAGATTTATTTATGACATTTTTAATAACTACAGATGATGAAATTATGACAGAAAAATATGAAACAAACATTTCAATAAAATGTCTGTCAGACAGTCTCAGATATGATAAATATGATAAATATGAATAATTACTGATGGAAGAGACTGACGACACTCAGCTGATCTGAACTATTCAGGATGTTTCTTTGAAGCAATAAAATCATTTTTACTGACCAGCAGTGATCAGAGAAAATATTTTCCAACAGTGTTTCAGTATCTGATGAAGTATGAATATTTATAACACTGAACGTGACCCTGCAGTGATGAGCAGCAGGTGGCAGCATCATCTGAAGACATGTTCAGTCTGCAGCACAGACACAGTTTGGATTATTATTGATCAATTGTTATCAGTTTCTGTGTGATCAGACCCCCCCCAGCGCTCCACTGATGGATCCTGATGAATCAATAAATGAATGAATACATGAATAAATCATCTTTGGCTGGTCTCTGTTGAGTCTGTTGTTGTTGTTGGTGTGTGTGTGTGTGTGTGTGTGTGTGTGTGTGTGTGTGTGTGTGTGTGTGTCTGTGTGTGTGTGTGTGTGTGTGTGTGTGTGTGGGAGGGGGGGTTATGTTTATGTGTGTGTAGTTTGTTTATGTTTATAAAATTAGCGACCAGGTGCTAAAGTTGCTAATTTGACAGTTTGAGTGTGGAGGCTGCAGCTCACAGGTTGCTGTTGTTGTTGTTGTTGTTGTTGTTGTTGTTGTTGTTGTTTACCATGAAATCACAGACGGTGAACAAACACTGTGATGCTGCTTGAAACAGGTTTAAACCCTCAGTGAACATCCAGCGAGTCTGAGAACTTTATGAGAACACAGAACAGTGAGTCAGACGGGACACATGAAGACAAACCAACTCAGAGAAAGAAGGAGACAAACTTTATTAGATACAATGATAATTCAAATTCAAATATTATTATTATTAAAATTAAAGACCTGATAACTTTACAGCTCACAGACAGCTGTGGATGTTTTAATGTTTTCATCAAGTCTGATTTGTGACGTCTTTTTCTTTTTCTTTTGAAACAAAGTGAATCTGTTTCCACAGTAAAGTCAGGATGAATATATAATAATTATAATAATAATAATAATAATATATGTATTAAATCACATCAGACATGAGTTGTTCATGTTGTTTCATCATGAACAGACCTCCTCCTCTAAATGCTAATAAACTAAGTTTCCTTCTTCTTCTTTTTCTTGCCAACGAAAGGAAGACAAGTTTTTTTCTACTCTTTTCTTATCTCCTCATTTAAAGGGTTAAAATCCTGAAAATGAAGATTAATATAGTTTTTATGATTAAGACTTAACGTAGGTTTTTTTGGAATTATATATTAATATCATATTTCTATTCATATTAATCAAAAAGGTCCAGAAATGAGGTGAAGGAGTAAAATAGTAAACCACATTAAAAATCTGACCCTGCACCAAAAAATAAAATAAAAACGTGTTAAACTCCGTGTTGTTGCTCATCAGTCCTCTGACACACTGTTATAATAAAGGTTAAAGGAACAGTTCACCCTGAAATCAACACGACATCTTCCTCTGAGTCTCCTCTGTAGTTCTGTTCATCATCATGATGGTTTCTGCTGTGGAGACGTCTGACTTCTCTACAATATAAACTGGAACTAAATGAGTCTCAGCTTAAAAAGAAAAAGACTCAGCAGCAGCGTCTCTTTACTGAATCATGACCTGCTTACTGAAGATCACCACAGACTGTCAGGAGCTGTTTCATACTTTGTTTCTACTGAGCTGCAGCCACCAACCGAATGACTGCACCGAAGGAAGAGTGCATCTACTCATAGAGGAGAGGCCCGTGCTCCTGACAGCCTGGGTTATAAACATTAATAACAGGCTAAAGTGGTGACACAGGAAACTGTTCACAGGAAGGTCAGCTGATTATTCTGTTGAGTTTTTCAAAATGATGTAGTTTTGATTTGGGGCTGAACTGTCCCTTTAACTTTAACTCGTTTATCCTCGCTGTGGTTCAGCTCTCTCCAGTGGTGAGTCGTCATCAGGCCACAAATCTTTCACAACATCTTCAGCTTCTTCGAAGGTATCAAAGTCCCAGGGTTTTACGATAGTAACCGTTCCATTCTGACAGAACGTGAGGTTCTCTCTGAGTCGTTCAGGATCAAACTTCAGAACCTAAAACAGAACAAGAACAGAAGAAGATGAAGCAGAACAGCAGCAGGGTCTTTGAAGGGAAGAAGGTGATGAGGGTGAGATATGTTTTTCTTCAGGATGGCGACCTGCCCTACTCCGCCTCTGATTGGCTTGAATTTGAAATGTTCCTCCAATCACAGGTTAGAAACGTTCTTCACAGGGATCATATAGAACTCACCCTCAGGGAGCTTTTCAGTCTTTCATTTACAGTGAGGATGGATTCAGAGCAACACTGTCAGTTGTATAAAGTGACGAACCAGAAGAGCTCGCTGATGATTCTGGAGTCTGGATCCAGCAGCCAGCTAATGTTAGTTTGTGAAACTGATCCCCAACAGGACGGACCCAAGGTTTTCCACCCACGCTAACGGAAAGACGATGATAAACGCAAGCAGTATCTGTGGCAAAGAATGCAAGAATTCGCAGGGCCTTGAAATCCATCAGGCCACAATGAAGTGCCTGGACAAGGAGATACAGGCCAGGACTCACCCCACAGGGCCAAGACCCTCCATGTGCCAGTACCCCCAACTCCATGGCCCCTCCGCTCATGGAGTGCAATCCTACAAACAACGGCAAGGAGTGATGCAGACAGTCGGCTGCAGGCGATGACAGCAATTATCATCAACTATGCGACAGAGAGATTCGGCCACATTGAAAAGAAGAAGAACAAGCAGCCTTACAACAAGAACTGCAGAGCCTCAAAAATACAACAGCTGCAGCAGGAGCTGAGAACTCTCGAGAAGCAATACAGGACAGCTGCTGAAGAGGAACGCCAGCCTCTAACAGAGCGGCGAGAGATTGTGAGGGAAAAGCTCACGTCACTTCGAAGGGTTGAGTGGCACAGAAGACGGGGGCGAGAAAGGTCCAGGAGGCGGACAGCCTTCATCACAAACCCCTTTGGCTTTACTAAGAAGCTGCTCCGGGATAAGCGGAGTGGCCGTCTTGAGTGCTCACCGGTCGAAGTTGACAGCGATCCAGCAAGAGACCAGGAGAGCAAAGGCGATCTAGTGGTCCTGTGGTTGGACCTTGCTAACGCCTACGGATCCTCATCTCCTGGGCACAGATGAGCTTCAAACCATCAAAATCAAGGTCCCTTGTATTGAAGCTCCCTGACTAAAGTTGTAATATGAACTATTGTTCATATTGTGCATTTCTTAATGTTTAAGACATGGTTATGAATAAAACCAGCGCAGCAGTGAGGAGATATTGTTTATTCTGCTGTGAGCTGATTCAGGGGTGGTTAAAAAAAATTTTTTTAATTAAAATTTAAAAAACTGAATACAAGAGAGGCTGACAGGAAGAATTTGGGATGAAAAAGTAAAGATATTGTTTCAGGGCAGCACGATGGCGCACACCAAGAAGGTCCTGAGTTTGAATCCCTGAGCTGGCAGGGCCTGGCAGTTTACATGTTCTCCTCGTGTCTGCGTGGGTTCTCCCGCCTCTCGCCCCAAAGTCAGCTGGGATAGGCTCCAGCCCCCCTGCGACCCTCACAGATAAGCGGTTACAGAAAATGGATGGATGGATGGAAATTGTTTCAAAGAGGAAATTATTGTGCCTCATGTTGGTTTGTTTAAAAACTGGAGTTTTGCTATATGAAGTATGAAGTAATGGGATGACGATGAAGAAGATTAATGATTTGGGAATAAAAACACGTGGATTATAAAGTTTTAAATGTGAACTGTGAGCCTGACTGAAAACATGGAGTCAGGTAAGAAATATTTCAGCTGCGATGAGCTCTGACTGAGTCAGACTGTCTGCTGTGGACTGAGGTGAGGTTCAGGTGGTAAAAGTGGTTCTGGTTCATTTTGAATTTCTGACAGTCATATGGCTGCTAAGCTCACATCAGATCATTCTTGTGTTGCAGTTGAAATCTGCTCTTATCAGCGCTGCTAGCCGCGCAGCAGCAGTGAATGAAACGGGCTGTTAGCTCGTGGCTTTAAACGCTGTAAAAACGTATTTTTACATCTATAAGAAATACAACAGTTGTCTCCTCTTTGTCTTCTTCTCTCCTGAGCTTCATGTGTCTCCTTCTGTCACTGTCTCAGTCGTCATCTGTCTCGATATCTTTTATTGTTTTTACTGTATATGTGCTGTATAAGATGGGGTCAGGAAACATGGCGGCGCCCTCGCCACAAAATCTAAAACAGAGCTTCATTTATCATGTTCATTATATAACGGCTGATTAGAGGTGATATTTAATGAACCATCATAACTTGGCTGTTTCTTTAAACATGATGCTCACTATGATTCAGAGGAGTCACATTCATCTGGAACATAGATCATATTATCATATCATCCAGAATATGGACAGTGTTGTTTTCAGTTTTCTACAGAGAGTAAGAAGTGAGGTTGTGGTGAAGGTACCTGTTGGTCCACATGCAGGGCGATGGCGACATTATCCCAAACATAAAACTGAGGACATCTCCACACACCTGTCGCCTCCATCAGCCTGTCATCATCTCTCTGGACCAACTCACAACTGACAAAAACACAGAAAACCAAACTGAAACAAATCCAATGTTTTACCACCGAGTTTAAATGTTCCACAGACTCAGCAGGACACGTAAACTGTTTCAAACTGTGGTTCCTCAGTAGAACCTCAGTAGTTTCTGGTTCTTACCTGTGAGTCTCACACATGGCCTGAGACCTCCAGATGAAGCGGCCGTCTCTGTAAGCGCAGACAGCGTTTGGGTCGTCAGTTAATAAAGGATATTCAGAGAACTGCTCCTGATTGGCTGGGCTGTGGACCAGCACAGTGTACACCACTTCCTGTTTATGCAGGACGGTCTCAAACACCCGCATGACGGGCGGAGCGCCGGAGCAAAACTGGAGACGATGAAAGAGGTTTAATGTCAGAGACACTGATCACTGATCAATCATTCAATCACATCTCTGCCTTCAGAAACACTTTTCTAATATATTAATAATAATAATAATAATAATAATAATAATAATAATAATAATAACAATAATAATAATAATAATAATAATAATAATCTAAGCTAACTGCTGACCTTTTTGTTGCTGGTCTTTCATCTCAGAAATTTCCTGTTTGGTTAATTTCCTTGTTTTAACTGATGGATTATTATTCTATAGAGATATTGATCTGTTATCTGATTTTCCTATGATGATATGCACGTGGTAAACAGTATTTCCTCCAGAATACTCATAATAACTGTTATAACTGAATGCCAAAATAATTTTAATACAGGACAGAAAAGAGAACGTGTGAATTGTTTGTCTCCCTGCTTGTGTTCATCTTAATGTCCCTCTGATGAAGTAAAAACCATCTGTAATATAGTTTACATGCTAATTTTCTCCTAATATTTGGAATTTGTTGTCTTGTGAGTTTGCTTCCACTCCTCTTTGTTGAACTGCTGTCCTTCAGAAATTAATTTTTCATTTGAATTGTAGTTTCGGTGTCTGCAGGCCTTGAAACACCACAGTCTGACCCTCAGTACCTGCTCGCTGTAGGCGTCCAGCACCTCCTCCAGGGGGAAGGTGAAGCGGTACGAGCCCAGTCTGGAGGTCTTCTCAAAGGCTGGAGAGGTGGCAAACTTCCACAGGAAGCTCTGCTGCTTCTGGGCCTGCTCCTCCGTCCGGTCGGGGTATTTCTGCTCCAGGAGCCTCCTCTCAGCTGACATTATCTCATCAGGTCCCACAGACAGACTCCACCACAGCAGGTGAAGATTCTCATCTTTGCCCTGGTTGCTCAGCCGGCCTCTGATCGGTTTCTTGAAGCCACTTCCTCTCCTGATCCCACGTAGTCCGTCTCGGTTTGTGTCGTGATTCAGGTGAGACACATGAAACTCTGGTTGAGGGTAATCCGGGATGTTGTCTTTGAAGAGGTACTGGTTTGTTAATCCAGGTGTCTCTCGAGCTTTTCCTATCAAATCCATCAGCTTCAGGTGATGATTTCTAACAAAATATTCAAGATAATTTCTCCTGTTCCTTCGGATTTCCATGGTCAGATGAGGAATATGAAGTAAATGTTAAAGACAAACTAAAAGTCTCGACTCTCCTCCTGAGAGAAATGATCTGTGATCTCAACAGGGAGGCTGATATAAACCAGAGAGAGGAGGCGACTCATAGCTCCTCCTCCTCCTCCTCATGTGATGCTGCTCACACAATGAGAGAGAGAGAGTAATTGGAACCAAATTTGATTTAATATTTCTGTTCCTGTCTGTCTTCATGCCCCCTTTGATTATGATTGAATTAGTTTCTACCCTCCGTCCTTCAGGAGGAGCAGGTAGTCTGCAGTCAGGCTGTTGGCTGAACATTAACAGGATGAAGAGTAAAGGTCAGGTCGTAAACCTGCATGCAAATCTCTAAATGATTAAAGTGCTTTATGTTAGTCAAATTTGTCTCCTCGTCCCCTCCACTCGCTTCCTCTTGAATATGAGACAGGCAACATCTTCTTCAAGCACTGAGGACGGATCTGTGAGGACTGATGAGTGAGGATACATGAGAGCGTCCAACATGTCTCCTTATTGTTGTGATAGATCACAACATGACTGGACTTTAACAGCAGAGTGAAGACAAAGTGTGTCACCCTCAGGTTTCATATTAAATATATTTTATGATTCACCATCCATTTAACCCCCCCCCCCCCCCCCACCCCCGGCGGCC
>JAJHUR010074320.1:0-15266 GCA_027495735.1 Lutjanus campechanus
CGCTCAAGAACTCCACCAACAGGTGAACAGGTGAACTCCACCAACAGGTGAACTCCACCAACAGGTGAACTCCACCAACAGGTGAACTCCACCAGCAGGTGAACAGGTGAACTCCACCAGCAGGTGAACTCCACCAACAGGTGAACTCCACCAACAGGTGAACTCCACCAACAGGTGAACTCCACCAGCAGGTGAACAGGTGAACTCCACCAACAGGTGAACTCCACCAACAGGTGAACACCACCAACAGGTGAACTCCACCAACAGGTGAACAGGTGAACTCCACCAGCAGGTGAACTCCACCAACAGGCGAACTCCACCAACAGGTGAACAGGTGAACTCCACCAACAGGTGAACAGGTGAACTCCACCAACAGGTGAACTCCACCAACAGGTGAACTCCACCAGCAGGTGAACAGGTGAACTCCACCAACAGGTGAACTCCATCAACAGGTGAACAGGTGAACTCCACCAACAGGTGAACAGGTGAACTCCACCAACAGGTGAACAGGTGAACTCCACCAACAGGTGAACTCCACCAGCAGGTGAACAGGTGAACTCCACCAGCAGGTGAACTCCACCAACAGGTGAACTCCACCAACAGGTGAACAGGTGAACTCCACCAACAGGTGAACAGGTGAACTCCACCAGCAGGTGAACTCCACCAACAGGTGAACAGGTGAACTCCACCAACAGGTGAACAGGTGAACTCCACCAGCAGGTGAACTCCACCAACAGGTGAACAGGTGAACTCCACCAACAGGTGAACAGGTGAACTCCACCAGCAGGTGAACTCCACCAACAGGTGAACTCCACCAGCAGGTGAACTCCACCAACAGGTGAACTCCACTCACATCACTCACTCATCTCATCTGATATATCTGTTGTTCTGTTAGAACCTCTTTAGATCTCTCTTTAAATACAAACAGAACATTTCATGTCCTCAGTGTCGGGACAGTTTACTGATATTTTTAAAGGTGGGTTCCATGAAATCTGTGTAGTGACTGAGGTGGACAAACAGCCACAGAGACGCGTGTGTCCACTGTCTGATATGTTGAAGATTTATTGAAGATGAAACGACACAAAGTGTAAAAACAACTTCAGGTTGCTGTGATACTGAGTCAGCTGACCTCACACAGGTGTGTTACACAGACAGGTGAGTTCATCCATGTTTTCACTTCACACTCATTGTCAGCAATTATTCCAGGATTTGGGTCATAATGAGACTGTCCAGGTCTTAACGAGACTGTCCAGGTCTTAACGAGACTGTCCAGGTCATAACGAGACTGTCCAGGTCATCACGAGACTGTCCAGGTCTTAACGAGACTGTCCAGGTCATCACGAGACCGTCCAGGTCATAAAGAGACCGTCCAGGTCATCACGAGACCGTCCAGGTCATCACGAGACCATCCAGGTCTTAACGAGACTGTCCAGGTCATCACGAGACTGTCCAGGTCATCACGAGACCGTCCAGGTCATCACGAGACTGTCCAGGTCTTAACGAGACTGTCCAGGTCTCAACAAGACTGTCCAGGCTCAGAGGGAACATAAACAGACCTAGACCGGTCCTGCTGGTTCCTGGAACTGTTCTCTCCACAGTGTTTCAGGACTTGTTTTCAGTTTTCAGTCCTTCCTGAACTGGGAGTGTTTTTTTAAAAGTAAAGTAAAAGCTGCTGGTTAATAAACGTCGTCCTGAGAAAAACTAAAACATTTTCAATAAAACCTGATTGTCTTTAAAACAGGACCGAAGACTCTGTCCATCTGTCCGTTGGTCCTCCTCAGCCCTCCAGCTGCCACTGCTGTGCCTGCGTGGCATCACATATCGCCATGGAGACGTAACCCTTGGGTCCAACTGGCTGAGCGACGGAGAGACACTGACCCACCGAGACCTGGTAGAGACGGTTCGACTTCTACAGACAGACAGAGACAGACAGAGACAGACGGTCATCATCAACAGACAGGATTTTTGACTTCTCTCTCTTTATCCATTTGGAATCTTCAGCCAATCAGGTTTCTTATTCAGGATTTTTAAGCCAGCTCTCAGAAAACTCTGGTTTAGCCTCTGAGGACGCGGTGTCCTTCACAGAAAGACTCCAAAAGACGAGGTTAAACTGACTGCTGCTGCCTACAATCACATTATTAACATGTTGAATAAATATTGTTATTTTAAAGTTTATTTTACAAATAAAAATGGAAAATAAGTGGACAAATGTTAAATTATTTCTCAGTGACTGTGCAGCCGTCTTTATTCACTGTGTCCATGGAGACGAGGATCAGTGCAGAATTACAGGTGGTTTCCTTCGACTGGGCTCACGCTGCAGGAGTTTACACCAAACACACACACGACGAGAAACCTGACAGATATTACAGATGTTAGCGTGTTAGCATATGTAAACAGAGACAGATACAATTAATCCTTATTTTCACCGTCAACTAATCTGTCGGTCTCATAATGCAAATTATTATGTCGACATTAATACAGAAGATTCAAACAAATTCAGATGATGGAAATGTAGAAATGTGAGTTTGTGGTGAAAGATTATGTGTCAGTGATAGTCAACGTTCTCCAGACATTTAGAACCAGTTTAATCTGTAAAAAGGGACAAAGTCCAGAATAAACATACGTAGATGAGACAGAACCAAACGTATGGGATGACATTTGAAATAGCAAAGCTGGTTAAACACCAGGACAGTGGACATGATAATCAGCTGGATACAGATAGAAAAGGAGCATACTGCCCCCTCTGGGCCGACAGAGGCATCGTCACACTGAAGCGTCCCAGACACAGATACCAGTCCAGCCCTGAGGACTCCAGAGAGACGGGGAGAAAAACTCTGAGGATGTTACATCTCTCTCAGTATGAACAAGGATATTCTTTGGAACAATCCGTCAGCTCCAACAGGGAAACAAACGGTGCTTTGGGAGTCATGGTTGGATAAAAACGTCAGTGACGTGTACAGAGCCGACATTTTACCATCGTTCAAGGAGCTTAAAGATGGTTTTGGTCTGACAGACTAAAGGGAATTTTGGTTCCATCTACACATTAGGAGTTTCATTTACACAATCAGACTCAGAGTGGAAAAATACTTTGTCTATTTGCACACAAAGAGCAGAAATTTGTCTTTGCTTACAGAAAAAGGCAAAAAACATCCAAACAAAACAAAGACATTTTCATAGAGACACAATAGAAGCTAGAGTAAAACCAGCAGCAGGTGCCTGATGATGGACTGAGCTGAGGTTTGCAGAAACAGTAGAAAGATGTAAAGTGCTGCTGAGACAGTGTCTGTCCTTACTGATGGAAACAGGAATCAATGATTTCCTGTAGATGTTTGTCTTTGAACAGGGGACTCGGTGCCTCTGTCCTGACGGCAGCAGCTGAAAGTAGAGATTTAGAGGAAGACGGCTGTGCTCGTTAGGTGTTGGACTGCTCTGCCATGGTGACGGGACATCTGATCTGCCCAGTTTAATTACTTTGGAAAGCTTTGTCCTGCTTTTGACACTTAGGGGCTCAAACCAGGACACAATATTAAAAGTGAGTATACTTTAAATTAGGGATGGATGCACTCTGTTTAAAGTGGACTGGCTGACATCACATTTCCTTCATTTACACAGCAGGAAGAGTTTTTACTGTACATGGTCTGTAAAGATACGAGACTGGTCCAACCGTCCCCAGGTACTAAAAAGACCTCACAGGCTCCGCCTCTTGGCCCTGAACTGTGATTGGTTCAAATAGAAGTGAATAGTGACCGAAAAAAACATTAAGTTCCTCCATACTGCTCGTCTGGTGTAATCCAAGTCTCCTAAAGTCCCAACATACCGTTTGCACACTGTCACACACACACACACACACACACACACACACACACACAGTTCAGACAGCGTGCACGTGAACCTGACTCCAAGCTCAGGATCCACAGTGAAGATTCAGGATAAAAACATGGTGGAAATAACATTTGTTTAGTCAACTTGGCATGTTGGAGCTTTAGGAGACTGATGACACCAGATGAGAGTCAGACGAATAAAGATCTATCTATCTATGAGCAGCATGGACGTGTTTTATGTTTGTTCCATTTGAAAACTTGGTAGAAGGTAGATTCTGTTTTCCTGTTTTGTGGACTAAAAAAAACTAAACCTGACCTTCAATCAATGAGCAGATAAGTTTGATCTGGACCAAAATCACAGCTGTGAAACCTCCTCTGGACCACGGTCTGGACCAAAGACCTGGACTCTGGTCTGGTGAAAAAAGGTAATATCAGTGTGGATCAAACTGAATCATGGTTCTGTTTGGTTCTGGTGTGGAAACTTGTTCTGGATGGTTCAGACTTTGGGACCAGTTACAAGAAATTATGACTTTATAAAGAGTCGTACGGATCCATAAATGAGGACGGAACTACAGGAGAAACGCCGCCATGGGAGGGCGCCGGGAGACCGCCATGAAGGACATATGGGGTGTGTGTGTGTGTGTGTGTGTGTGTGTTTTGGCGTCTCACCCCCAGGCTCCACTGTTGCGACCCCCCCGAGCCGTGACACTTCATCAGTCTGGGGGGGTCAAATGTTCTGACCTCAGACACGTCCAGACACAGCAGACCTGCCAGGACCAGCTGACCCTCCTCATCATAGGCCCAGTCCTGCACGCACACACACACACACACACACACGCACGCACACGCACACACACACACACGTGCACACGCACACGCACACACACACACGCACACGCACACGCACACACACACACGCACACACACACGCACACACACAGCAGGTTTAAAAATGATGCTTTCTTCTGATCGTTTGTCGTCTGTGTTGTGTTGTGATCATGTGGTCGTGTCACCTGTTCGGGGTCTCGGGGGTCACATGGTCGCAGGACAACAACTCCGCCCTTCTGACTGGCTCGGCCCTGAGCCACCAGGCAACGGCCGGTTGCTAGGTTACGAAGCTGAAAGATGATGGACACATTAGTGAGAAAATGTTGAAGTTATGATGACACAGACTCTGCCCTAAATTCAAACGGTGATGTGTTCAGGTACCCGTCCTCTCTGCAGGACTTTAGGTCGTCTCAGGCCCTTATTGATGAACAGCGGCTGCTGCTGCTGCTTGTTGCCGTTGGCGACCGTCTGCATCTCGGGGTAGACCGTGTCCAGGTACCAGCGGAACGACCGACACTGCAGCTGCTTCCTCAACGCCACACGCTCGCTGATGTCACCGTAACTGCGGTCACGCAGCTCTGGACGCAGGGACAGATACTGCTCCTGATTGGCCCCAAGAGACACAGGAAGTGAGGTCAAAGAGTGCTTCAGGATGGCTGCTCTGCATGTGCGAGTCTGTGTGTGTGTGTGTACCTTGTACTCATCCATCCAGACGTGCGCGAGCCGCAGGGAGTTGTGGGCCATGGTGTCCTGTCCTCCTGGAGAGCCGTAGGGTCTCCTCTTCCTGAAGATGTGACCGACTCTGGAGCAGGGAATGATGAGCAGCTGACCACCACACATCCAGATCTGAGCCACAGACACCACAACTTTAATCTTCACCACAAAACTACCACAAACACATTAAAACAAAACTCCATGCCTCTTTCAACCCCACGACAAACACAATGTCCTCAAATGTCTTCTTTTGCCCACAGCTCAACTAAAATTTAGTTTAAAAATGACTCAAAACAGTTAATAGATTAATTAGTCCTGTCACCATCTTGTCACTTGAAGAGCAGGTCTAAACGTGTGGAGTTCACAGACGTTTGTGCAGAAGACGAGTCATTGATATGTCAGATGCCCCCTTTATTGTAAACGTGCTCAGAGCCTGAAGAAGAAAACCTGGTTGACAGAGGAAGTTGATGACCGTTATCTCAAAGAAAGACTGCAGAAGCTGAACTGGCTTCAGGGCCTGGCTAGCTCTTTATTTCTTTATGCTAAGCTAGGCTAACCATGTCCTGACCCCTGCTCCTTCTGAATAGCTCAGACTCCTCCTTTAACTGACTGAGTGACACCTTCACTGACAGTCAGGAAAACTGGAGCATGTTCAGTCTGAAAACACTCTGCACTATTTTACTACTGTTTCCAGACTGAACGACACGTTTCCACAAAAACGATGTGCAGCTTTGAGATGTGTGTCCTCTTGTTGGGTGGGTGTGTCACAGGTGTTACCCAATCAGCAGCGGCGTGTATGTAAACACCGTTGTATTAAAGTGCAGCACCGTTTCTGTTTAATTAAACGCTGTGTTACGTTTTCTCAGGGCTGAACGCAGCCCTGCTTCCTCACCCTGAAGGAGATCTCCAGGTTTTCTCCGCCCCAGATGTCCATGCCGGCGTCGTATTGGCCGAGCTCATTAAAATACTTCCTGTTCATAGCGAACAGACCGCCTGCCATGGTGGGAGACCTGCGGGGGAGGACCGGAGAGAGGGGGGGCATTAAGAGGTGAGGTTTGGTCCTGGTGCTGCTGGTCACTCAGCTGGTTACCTGATTGGTCCTTTGGTTACCTGATTGGTCCGATGGTTCCCTCTGGGCCGTTGAGCTCAGATGGGGGGACAGGGTCCCACTTGAAGTGCAGCCCCCAGTTGAAGCCGCCCCTGACGATGGGTGAGGGCGAGTAGGACAGAGTGTCGGCCGAGATGATGTCGATGACGGGACAGACGACGGTGTGGCGGTCCTTCTGGATGGGAGCCAGCAGGGGCTGCAGCCACGCCTGGTTCACCTCGCAGTGACTGTCCAGGAAGACCAGCACCTCACCTGGACACACACAGACAGGTGAGTCCAGGCTTACTTTGTCCTCGTCCCATCATTTCATTCATTTATTTATTAGGATGCAGGGAACAAGGATGTTAGGATGTAGGACGTACCGGTAGCATGTGAGGCTCCTATCATCCGTCCTCTGATGAGTCCCTCCCTCCTCTGGTTCCTCACCAGTTTGACTTTCCCCTGCAGCTCCTCTCTGACGTACCGATCCAGATCATCCTTCAGCTCCTCTGAATCAACACACACCAACATGAGTCTCAATAATCAACTCAGACAGAGTCCTTGTCCAGATACACTCAGTGTTGGTTGGACAGAAAAGACAAACATGTTGTAACCTGATGTCAAACGTTCAAAGAGAAGGTAGGACAGATTAAAACTAACCTTATGTATGCATAAACAACCCTTCACTAAGCCCCGCCCTCCTTAGATACTGTTGCTAAGCCTGTCAAGCTTTCCACTGTCACCCTGCAGATTTACAGTGACGGTGGGACACACTGATGATCAGTTTCATCAGTCTCAGTCTTTTCTCAGATTTAACATCGAAACTTTGAGTCACTGTTGAAACACGAGGTCTTTGATTCCTCAGAGAAGTAAATAAAAGCAGCTTCTCTTTTCTAACTGGTAGTTTTCTGAACTGTAGCTGCCTAATGTAAGCTAATGCTAATGCTAATGCTAACTCCTTGATTCAGCTGAGAACTCTCAAGCAGACATTTTAATGTTTCCATCAGACATATTTTAAAACAAAAACCCTGTGAAAGATTCTTAAACATGTTAAGTTAGCTAGCAGCTGCATACATGATATAATATTAATGCTAACAGACAGAGGCTACAGCTAGCTTATATCTCAGCAGACATTGGTCTGATGGTGAAATGTGAAACATACATGTATACAGTAGATGACAGAAATACACTCATTAACGTGGGAAAAGGAAGTGCAGGGATCAGATTGGTGCAGCGGACCTTGAGACGGTCTCCGAGCTGGACCACGATCGCCACAGGAAGAGAGCCGGGATAAGAGCTAAGCTAACCCGGCTCAGACCTGAGACAGCGAGTCAGAGAGAGATGCATCTTTGATTCTTCATCAGCCCACATCCTCCTCCTCAGACCCCCACAGAACAAATGCAGATGCAGTGGATCTAACAAGTTTGTCTGGAGGGAAAGTTACTGCAGCTAGTAAGCTAGCGTTAGTTAGCTGGACATGCTAATGCAGCTTACGTTAGAGCAGATGAAGACAAAGTTTAATCCGTTACCCACGCGTGTGCTGCTGTGTTTATGTTGAAAAAACGCCACGGTCCAAACCCATGAAGGACAGAGTATCGCTGCTCACCTTCAACATGGAGACAGACGCAAAGCTTGACAGGCCTGTGGTGTCCTGGTTACAGTTGCTAAGCTGTGACTGGACAGTTGCTGTTCGTAGGAGGGGCTTAGCGAAGGGTCAATAAATGTGATAAATTAAAGGTTTGTGTTTGCTGGGTGTTACCGAGCTCGCTGTGGTCATCGACCAGGATGATCTCGTGCAGCAGGTAGGTTGGTGTTCTGTCCAGCACGCTGTGGACCGTCCTCAGCAGGGCAGAGAACGCCTCGTTGAAGAAACAGATCACTACGCTGGCAGAAGGTAGAGCCAGAGGATAAACCTTATCCCGACACCTGTAGAGACACATTAACCATCAGTAAGCAGCGTCCTCCAATATAAATCAACAGAAGGTTCCAGATGGAAACGTCCTCATCATGATCCTCCATGTGATGGAGTTCTTACTGGGAGTCTCTGGTGTCGGGCAGCTCTCTGTGGTAGCCCAGTCTGGTGGAGATGAGGACATTGAAGGCGTGTCGATGGTAACCGGTGTCCCTCACCTCCTGATCCGCTTCATTAAAGATCATCCCTGCAGACAGACCCAGGGTCACACCACACTTTAACATTCTTCTGTATGAATGAGACAAACGCTCAAGCCCCGCCCCCTTTTCTAACCGCCACACAGCTGGCCAATGCAGGCAAGACTGGATTAATTACTTCATTAAACACTGTTAGTCATTTTTAATACATTTTAAAAAGTCCAAATTCTCTGATTTCAGCTTCTTAAAGGCTAACTTCGTTTTTTTGACACCTGGACCTTATTGTCAGGATTAAATACGCTCGTAGACTCACCCAGACAGTTTTGGTGGCACTCGGAGCCGTTTTCGAGCAATTTAGATCCATCCCACGGCGTTTTTTCTCATGCTATAGCAGCGGACGGGGCCAGAAATCAAAGCCCCTAAATTAGACATTATCTGCTGCGAAACTTGCTCATTTCACCTACATTTTATAAATGAATGGCCAGTGTTATCACCATGTCAGCTCAACTTCGTTGTTATGGTCATCCGGGGCTTTACAAGGATGGGTAACTTTTGGTGACGTCATAGACATGCGCCCCAAGAGCGCAGCTGAGTAGAGCCGGCGCTAGGCTACGGGCTACACGGCTAGAAACATGGTTTGTCATTGCGTTTTTCCACTTTGTCCAAACAATGTAGGTGAAATGAGCGAGTTTCGCAGCAGATAATGTCTAATTTAGGGGCTTCGATTTCTGGCCCCGTCCGCTGATACGGCATGAGAAAAAACGCCGTCGGATGGATCTAAATTGCTCAAAAACGGCTCCGAGCTCCAACAAAACTGTCTGGGTGAGTCTACGAGCGTATTTAATCCTGACAATCAGGTCCAGGTGTCAAAAAACCAAACTTAACCTTTAAATGTGAATATTTTCTGGTTTCTTTCCTCTCTGACAGGAAACTGAAGATCTTTGACTTGTGGACAAAACGAGACATTTGAGGACGTCATGTTGGACTTTGAGAGACATTTTCTGACATTTTATGGATCAAACAACTGATTAGTGAGGAAATTATTTGATTGATAAGATTGTGACAGGATCAGAATTTCAAACATTACATTGTTTTCAAGAACTTCCAGCATCTTCAAAGAAGAACCACATCATGAAGAACCACATCATGAAGAACCACATCATGAAGAACCACATCATGAGGCGGGTCAGACGTCACATCGTCAGTTTCTGACAGAGACATTTTTCATCCACAGTTCAGACACAAACATTCATCTGACTGACTTAAACTCTTCCACCGCCTCTCCGCCATGTATTCCCAGCAGCACCTGAACACACCACGGCCACTCACCCATCTCTGGCGACAGCTCCACTCCCTTATTGGCCGGCACAGGCCGACGCCCCTCCCTCCGGTCGAGCGGGCCCTTGGTGATTGGCTGGCTGCGGTGCTGCAGGGGGATCCTGCCGCGGCCGGGCTCCGCCCCCAGAGAGAAGTAGAGGAAGAGGAGGACGGACCAGGTCGCCGAGGTGACGAGGCAGCCGTAACAGAAGTACCTCAGCGTAACACTGGCCATGGTGGCCGAGCGAGCATTGCCTTACATTACACTGCTGCAGAGAGAGAGAGAGATTTATTTATTTATACAAACACAGAGAAAACAACAGGACGAAAAATCAATGTTTCACCATAAATGATGTCAGATCATTTTCTCCATTAATCGATCAGGTTGTTTGATCCATAAAATGGTGAAAAACTTTGATCAGGCTTCCTGAAACATTTTCTGGATGAACTGATGAACTCAAACACTGAACGACGTTCTTATTTATTTATTTATTTGTATTAATAAATATTGAGGAGAACATTATCCAGCGTTCTTTTTTCAGACGTTCTACAGTCCAGCTCTTTTTATTAGACTGTTGTGACTTTGATTTAAATTTCATTGATTTCTGCTCATGTTTTATCAGTGTTGTCAAGAAAATCAATTATCAATAAACATTTTTCACAGCATTTATACTCCAGCTGCAACTAACGATTATTTTCACTGTCGATTCATCCGTTGGTGTACGACCGTCTGTGTCTCGTCTTTCCTGTAAAGTTTATTTTCATTATTGATCCATCTATGGATTTTTCTCCATTAACTGATTAGTAGGTCTATAAAATATCAGAAAATGGTGAAAAATGAATCCTGACACAATCTTGTCAATTTAAAAATAACATGTCAAACACGTGGAGCACAGACAGACGCTATTGTTCATGTCTTTCCTGTTACAATTATTTTCTTTATCAAGAGAGAATTTGGACTTTTTTTTAATTAAAAAAATGAATAATCAATTAATCATTGGAGCTCTGGGTTTGAGTTAAGGTCCACTGACTGACTCGCTGTTTCTTACCTGAACATCAAACTCAAAGTCATGTTTGTTTTTATCTTCTGAAGCTCAGTGAAAAATACAGAATTTTCTTTAAATGGAGACAAAAACCATCCAACCATCGACTCCTCCTCTTCATAACTGACCAATGAGAGCAAAGATTCACTCAAATCAAACATGGCAGACATGTTTAGACTGTGCGGGGTCAAAGGTCAACAGCTTTCTTGTGAATTATTCACTCAGGCATCATAATAAGTGATGAAGAACAGCAGCTGACTGACTGAACTCTGAACAGACTCATGTGACACTCGGCTTCAATATCACGAGGAAAAAACTGACTCAGCACCGAGGGATGAAAATATCTGATATAACGATCAATTACAGCCAAACAACTAATCGACTGTGGGAAAATTATTACCAGATTGATCACTAGTTCAAAAACAGGTCAAACACGTGAGAACAGGTGAAGGATTCATTTTAAAACAAACTGTTAACTGACTGATTGATTATGAAAAGCTGCAGCGCTACAGTACAGTCAGTAAATGATCAATAATTATCGATATCGCTCAGATCTAATATTTGTTTTCACTCAGATCTCTGTGAATGCTTCATGAGAAAATAAACTTTAATATAAGAGACTTTATTTCATCTTATGTAAAAAATATAGAACATAAGAAGATGAATCAGCTGAATGTGTGTGAATCTCTTTCAGATCAGTGATCAATAATATATAAATGCAGCCTGTGATCAATAATGTAGAAATGCAGCCTGGCGGTCAGCTGATGTCAGTGATCACCTGAGCAGGTGAAGACATGAGGACAGGTGTCAGGTGTCCTCTTGGTTAATAAATAATCTGACCTGAAAAAACTGAAAAATGTTTCATTTAACAAACAAACCTTCAATCAAAGGTTCTACGTTCTCACACACAGGTGATAACTAGAACCACAGAGGAGAACCATTTTTGGTTCATGTTAGAACTTCTAATAAAAGTTCACTTGGAACCCTTTCAAAGAGTTCTACCTAGAACTCAACATGAAGGGTTATATCTAGAATCCCCTGTGAGAGGTTCCACAGAGAACCCTTTTACCCTCCCTGGAGGTTCTAACCAGAACCTTACTAACAAGAATCCAACCAGGGTTTTCAACCGAGAACCTTGTTATATTCCAAGGGTTTTATCTAGAACACAAGCAAGGGTTCTACTGAGAACTGTTTTATCTAGAACTCACCAAGAGGGTTCTATCAGGTTATATTCCAAGGGTTTTATCTTTCTTTTATCCTTTATATTTCTTCCAAAAAGGGTTCTTCAGAAGCAAACTGTTCTGGGTAGAACCACAGCTCTTCAGGAAGAACCCTTCTGGAACCCTTAAACATTAAAAGAGCTTCATGTTCCACATGTTTATATGATGGTAGATTGATTAAATTTTCTTAATAATCCATAAACTGCTTATTGATTAACGGTTATCAGCAGAGCAGAGATTTTCCCTCCTGTCCTGCTTCACCTGTTACTCTCAACAAGATGCCCCATGTCCAGCAGCAGTGAGAGCTCCGCATATAAAAGTTTTATTAATTTAAATATGAGTCGATTATAATAATTAATTATAAGCCGAATTAAAGGAGAGTATCTCCCGGATTGGATAAAGTCACACAGTGTTGTTCCTGAGCAGCGGCTCGCTGCCTGTTTTTTAATTTAGTCTCGAATGCGGAGGTTTTTAAAGGGAGATTCGGATAAGTTTGTTTTTTTAACTGAGCTGAGTGTTTGCAGGATTATCATCAGTTTGTAAAGCTGCGGATCACCTCCAGCTGCAGCTCACTTTACTGAAAAATGAACATTAATGTGGGAGGAACAAACAGGAGAAAGATGAAGCTCAGTTCACACACGGACTAACATCTCCACAGTGAGCACAGCTGAGCAGATATTAACTGAACAACACTTCATTTTGAAATGATTTAAACTGTCTGAGTTAATTAAAGCTCATCTCTCAGCTGTGACAGCAAACCGCTGTCCGATGATGGAACTCGTTAGCTTAGCGCCCGCTAGCTGTAGTCAGAGGATCATAACGGGCTCCTGAACTCATCCAGTCACAATGTTCCTCCTACACGGTGTCACACCGGGATCTACTCACGGTGCAGCGGCTGCTTTCGGTCCGGTCACACGTCGGTTCGCCGCTGCGCTTAAATCAGCAGATTTTCCAGCGGACTTCTGAGTGGAGCTGCGGAGGGACAGAAACACACAGAAAGCCTGCGTGTGTCTGCAGCCAGTTCCCCCACAGAACCATCATCCAGTCAGCCAACACGAACCACGTGACTTCCGCTCACACCTTTCACAATAAAACTAATCAGACGCCTGTCAAAAGGAAGACTCTTCAGGTCGCGACTTTCAAAATAAAAGCCCACGACAACAAAAATTATTTTATTTGGACCAAAACATCTGTTTCTCCTCAACTCAGCCTCTGATCCATGTACAAACCTCTGGATCATATTTGATTCAGGATTCAGATGTGTATTTATTGTAACTCTGTTTTTTTGTTCTCATGTGTTAGTTTCCTTCCTGTGTTCTGTTTGAAGCACTTTGGATCAACTGAGTTATGTGTAAAATGTTATATATGTAAACTGGGTTGAGTTTATAATCCTTCATTTTTACTGTATCTGTAATCTAATTACATACTTACCTCTTTTTAAATCTAGATTATGTAATCCAGTTACATGTGAGCGTAATTACAATAAATGCTTAGCGAGTGAAATTACATACTTACAGGATACTCATAAACCAAATGACTTGATTACAGAATGTAATCAAACTGTGACTAGTTGTAATTAGTTACTTCCACCCCTGCAGACACAGCTGTTTCTTCTCATCTTTCAGGATGTGTAATCTGTGTATCCAGCAGATTTCTGTCCATTTGCACCCAAAAAAGAACTAAACATGTTGAAGACAAACTGTAAAAACGTCCTCGTCCAGCCTGAAGAAGCCACGCTGCATTAATCTAAATTTATTTCTCTTCCTGTTTCTCTTCATGTGTCTGATGTATAAACCAGGACGTCGTGTTGACAGTCAGAGGAGACAGCAGGGCTTCGACAGAAAAAAAATATTTTTCTTCAACGTCTGTGATTTTAGACGACGAGAGTCAGTTTGAGGTCAAAGTAGAAAATTACAGCCGACTGCATGAAGACACATAACATCTAAATGAGTCAACAAATACTCTGCATAAACACAAAACAACATCGACAACACAAGTAACAGTCATCCATCACATCCACAGCTGCAACAGGTCATCAATCAATCAATCAATCAATCAATGCCAATATCACATCATTATGTTTTGTCATGTATCAGTTCAAAAACACAGTTTCATGATATCATGATTAGGGATGTTAGTGATTAGGCTAATCATTAATCACTGATCATAACTGTATCAATAATTAATCAATAGTATAGAAGTGGCAGTACCTCTGCCTCATATGACATCATTTTGTCTGGCAGAGCCGTTTGTTGAATAAAGAAACTTCAACTGAAAATGAAAAAAAAGATGAAAAGTTTGTTGGGTATCTTATTAATTGTTAATGATTAATCAATTAATTAATTAATTCGTTTTTGTTAATTAGTGTGTTTCCAAATATCAGTTCAGGAAAATGTGCGAAATGTTTGATTTGTGTTTAAAACTCTGACCAGAGACAGCAGACGTGTGTGTGGTCATTATTTCATCAGACCAGTTACACAGTATTATTACTCTGGTATATTATCTTACACTGGAGCACTTTTGGAGAAAATGTAAAAGTTATTTGATAGTCATTGTTTTATTATGAACATGAAGGTTAAAGAAAATGTTTGTCTCTTACAGTTCTTCAAAAGACAGAAAACTGGAATCAGCAGGTCAGAAAATTACAGTCAGTTCATCTCTAGTTTTGTTCCATCATAGCGTGAAACTCTCAGACTCAAAGTCCACTGATTCAAAACATAAACTCCTCTTTTAAAGATCACAGTCAGTATTGTGAGACTGTAAACAGTCAGCTGCTGTAGAGAGTCCTCCTCCTCCTCCTCCTCCTCATCATCATCATCATCATCATCATCATCATCATCATCCTCCTGCTCCTCCTCCTCCTCCTTCTCCTCCTTATTATCATCATCCTCCTCCTCCTCTTCAGTTTCTTGTTTTTGTTTCAGATGAAGCTCAGAACTCTGGAAAGGAGTGAATCCACCTCACAGAGAGCAGCGATCAGGACTGAGCTGGCTGCTGATCCCTTTCTTCGCACTGTGTCGATCAGGTCTCGGGCTTTTTCTGCTCCAACTTTTCTTCTGATTGACTGCATTTCTTCATCAGTTATAATGTGACGCCCAAGAAGTTCATCCAGAAGCTGGTTCAGGGT
>JAJHUR010074322.1:0-17784 GCA_027495735.1 Lutjanus campechanus
TTTTTTTTTTGATAGAAGCTGTGATATGTTGTAACCCCATATTAGAATAATCTGACCATCATTTTTTCGATTAATCGATTAGTTGATTGGTCTATAAAATGTCAGAAAATGGTGAAAAATGTCAATCAGTGTGTCTCAAAGCCAAATGTTCTTCAATGATGTTCTTCAATGTCTTGTTTTGTTCACAGCCAAAAGACATTCAATTTACTGTCATAAAGGAGGAAAAACATCAGAAAATATTCACATTTAAAATGCCGGAATCAGATCATATTTGCTTTTTTCTTTAAAAAATTACTCAGACCAATCAACTTATTATCAAGATAGTTGGCGAACAATTTAATACATGACAACTGATAGATTAATCATTGCAGTTGAGCATTTCTGAAATATGTTTATGAATATTTAAGGGAATCCTGTGATTTGTACAGGTCCTTACAAACTCTTTTACAAACACCGCTTTTTTATTCGTTTTTTAAAATTGAATTGAATGGGAAACCAATCAACTGAGTTGAAGAGAAGTTGGACTAAAGCTGAATTTAAAAATATCATCTCAGTCAAATGTCTCTCTTAAACGTACTCAGATGTCAACAGATGTGTGTCTGTAATGTAAATAAACCAGGATGCTACAGCTAAGAGCACTGATCAAAATGAACTTTGGAAGCTTATAGACATTGCCCAGTGCCCCTACATCCATGGTTTGAAATACACAGGGTGTCAGGTGGTCCAAGACCTCTTGATTGACACTTGAGACTTCCTGAAAGTCTCGAGAGCAAAGTTTTGTGGGATATCTGGAAAAATCTTGGGAAAAAAAAGACTTGTGACTTTGTCAGTGAAAATGTTTTTTTTTAAATGCTTTATTTGTCAAGTCTTCATTATTCAAATTGCAAAACATTTATTTACAAATATGAAAACAGAAAAATATTGTTGCCATGGAATAGTGTGTTGTTTCTGGTAAGGTCTTCCTCCACGTGTGGCACTGGTGAAAAGGGTAGGCAATAGGCATATTTTAGTTTTGTTTTTGTTTTGTTTTTTTTATTGTTTTTTATTTTAGAAAACCTTACCCTGTGCAACCTTAAAATATTGTAATTTTTTTTTTTAATTGTTAGACTTGGTTATAAATACAGACTCAGTATGCATCAAGTCAAGAAAATATGTCAGAGAGAAAGCAAATTTCATAACTTGCTGGTAGGGTTTAGCCTAGTTAATCGCCTTGGCTTGCATCCATGAAATCTTGTATTTTATATATTGAGCCTGAGTAGGCTAAGACTTCAGTGTAAAACTGGAGCTCTTGGTAGGCTGGACCCCTGATTGCCACTGGGTATTTTCCGCACTGCCTTCATCTTATACATAAAAAAAATTACCAGCCTACATCGTTTACAGCACATGTTCTGCAAACTGACCCTCTGTCTAGTGGACCCACTTGGTGTCTAAAGAACTGACTTGCTCTATCATAGAATGACTTGTTGGCTAACAGGAGAGGATATTGGCTACCGTGGGAATGTTTGTTCATACTCAATATGAGTCTCTAATGTAATCTCATATGAATACACCCCACAGGGACATCCTTTTCACTAGAGACATACCTGCTCATGCAACAGTCTGTCTGAGTGGGTCTGTGATTGTGTGTGTGGAGTACGGAGCATGTTTGTCTTTGTGGGAAGGCTGTGTGGATTTGTTATGTGTATGCAAGCGCATTTGAGAGTGTGAGAAATGGAAGCTGCCGTCGTGTGTCAGTATGATAGCAGTGTTTTTATTTTATTTTTCCCATTTAACATCACACCAAGCCAGAGATTTGGCGCCTGTGGCTTCCAAGAGATAATACATGTGGAGAGGCGCAAGATAGGAAGTGTCTGCATATGTGGTGAGAAAATATATGGGGAAAGGTCACAGAAATAATATGTGACTGTGTGTGAAAGAGAGAGGAGAGAGTTGGAGTAAGAAGCGATGGCGTAAAGTATAAGCTTGCGTCTATTCATTGTGCAATCTGCTGCTATCTGTGCTCCTGATATGATCACATCCCTGCAGTCTGTCCTTGCAGTTGTACATAAGGCCCTGGTGCGAATTTCTACACTCACAAAGTAGAAATGGTAGCTTAAAGGGAAAAATATTTGCCAAATTATGGCCAATTAATGCTGGTCTGAATCTGCAGGGTGGGAGCTTTAGTAAAGCACTGAATTCCTTTCTCCGTAAACTCTGGCAGCTCCCGTTGTGAGCATGTTAATACGTGTAAGCATTTCCTACCACACTTCAGTGGGTCCCCAAGCTGCTGCTCAATGTATGTTGGGGTCAAAAAAATGCATGGTGACAGCTAGGCAGAGAGAGATTCTTATAGAATATAGGCTGCTGCTGCAAATGCATTTATTGTTTACAGGCTGCAGTGCAGCAGACGCAAATCCACAAGCCCTTGTTTTACTCCATCTTGTATACTGGTGCAGATCTGTTGGGGCCTAGTCAATGGTTTCGGACGTCTCCTTTTTTTTTGTCCTGCAAGGCATTCCCAACCTTGACAACATGTTTGTCTGCCATGGTCTCTGAGTGTAAGCCTCTTTTTAATGTCTGTATGACAACACAGGCTCATCCTTTTCTCATAATCCATTTAAGACAGGCCCTCACCACAAGCCGTTCCTTATCCATTCACTAAAAAACACACTAAAAATGTCTGAATGAAGATCAACTTCAAAATTAACTGAATACTTTCTGTGTTTATTCTGAAATAAATACCAGTTCTCTGCCTGAAGGTTTTTACTGTGAAGACTTGTAAAAGACTACGCTAACAATCAGAAGATTTGTTGTCTCTCTTGTTTTCTCTCCTGTCCTTAAAGGATAAGTTCACATAAAAATATATATATATATATATATATATATGTCTCAAAGCTGCCCTCACATGTTCATATGTACATCAAAAGGATTATGGGTAGCTGTAGGCCTGTTTTCCTCCTGTCCTTGCTGGCTGCAAAGAGATCTCTTTCTGATTTCAATGTAAGTGATGGGGACAAAGTCAGCAGCACTCATGCTGTATAAAAATGCATTCTGAAGCTCGCCTATACTACTGCAATATGAAGAAGGCATGCCACTAATTATTATATTCATCGTTGATTAATCAATCAGCAATTATTTTCTTGATTAATCAGATAGTGGTAAATGGTCAAAAATGTTTAACAGTGTTTCCCAAAGCCCAAGGTGACATCTTGGTTTGTCTACAACACAAAGATATTCACATAACTGTCATAAAGGAGTAAAGAAACCAGAAAATATTTGCATTGAAGAAGCTGGACTCAAAGAATTGTGACTCTATTTTTCTTTAAAAAAAATACTCAAACTCATTAATCTATTATCAGAATAGTTGGCGATTAATTTAATAATTAATTCATAATCAAATGATCATTGCAGCTGTAATATGAAGCCTCAGCTGACTGATGACCAGGTTTTTCAAAAGTTACTGTTAGTTTAGTACAAAATACCCTCTCTGTGCTTTCATACCTGATCTGATACATGCAGAATGGTTGAAAAAAATAAAAAAGGAATTTGCCCATGCACTACATTGATACTTGACACTGATTGACATTGACACTGTAAATATAATCCTGTATTTTGTAGGGCTTCAGACACTTGCACTGGATTCAGCTGCAAGTGTGTGAAGTGCAAGTTCACTGGATTGAAGATATTTTTGTCACTGTCAGATTTATTTTAGAACCTCTGTTATTTGTGAGATTCATAAACACTGGGGTTACATATACCAAATTTTTGATTGTGAATTGATTTCAGTCTCTGTCTCTTTATCTTTAAGGCATTTGTCAGAACACAGTAATGTATTAACAACAACACAGTAAACACCACTGTATGTACTTTGATCAGGTTTTGATTACTCTGGCCTTCAGCTCATTGTGTTCATGGTGTGTGTTTTACCTCCCACAGGAAAATTGTCATCAAGATTGGGAAGAAGAAAAAGAGAAAGCCGGAGTCTTCAGAGGAGGAGTCGGATGATGACCGTCCCCCTCGACACACTTCTAAAGATTCAGACTCTGTAAGATCCAGCAAATACACACACTCACTCACAAATTAACACAAACAGACATACACATCACTATTATTGTAACTGGGGGTGTAATGCTTGGTAGCACTTGGAGAGTATTTCATCTCACACTATCAAATTGAATTTAGCGTGAATTTTAGGTTGGAATTTGCTTTCATTTGACTGTTTTAACATCCCACTTTATTCAAATGTGGTTTTGATGTTATTACCTGTGGTGCCAGACTCCTGCTAAAAGAAAACAATGGGATTTTTTCTGTTGCCATTTTGGGACAAGACACTGAGTGAAGTGGTGTCCCTGGTCTGACTGTTAACACTGCTGCCGAACCTAGAGGAAGGTTTCACAGTTTTAGTTTGAGCCTGGCAGGACTGAGTCTGTGGTTCACGTGGAGGTCATGCAGTGGGTGACTATCTCAAGTACACATTCATATCTGTGTTGATGATGGAGAAATCATCAACACGGCACACAACACAACAATAGCACCTTCACATGCACACACCTAAATTTAACATGTTTTTATTTAAAAGGACATTTTGTTTTCACAGCAGCAGTGAAATTAATATCCTCCAGGTTTTTTTAGTTAGTGTGATAACATAACACTTAGCAAAATTGAATTATCACATTGTGGGGTTTTTTTTTTCAATCCAGAGTAATTATAGCCATTTTCTATTTTCCACTAAACAAAAGGTAAATTAATGATTGCTCACCTTAAGTTAAGATTTTTTAAGCTACAAAAAATACCAAAGGGAAGAAGGACTCCAGTACATCCTAATGAAATTCTCTAAGATGTACACAACGGTGGATAAGGAGGAATCGTTTAAAAAGATATAAGCTAATTTAGACCTGGGCAATATATCAGTATTATATAGAAATTCTGGTTTGTGATTAGATATCTTCTTACAGTTTTGACATTACAGTAAAGCGATGTACTTTACTGAACTTACCAGAGTGTTCTAGCTGTTCAGTTATTTGCCATCACTCACTTGGTCATTATATCCATATTACTCATCATCATTCATCAAAAGTTCCATCTTGTTAATATTTTGTGAAAGCACCAATACTCATGCTATTTGATTTTGTCCATATCACCCAGCCCTAAGCCAAGTATTACTTTACCCTACTTTGAAGTAATTAACAACAGTTATAGAGTTAAAATATCTGTTATATAAAATTTTATTTAAATGATGCAATGATCCAATCTCAATTCAGCTATTTTACTTATCGTTGAATGTGGGATTACTTCAATTCTAATACTTCAATAGTGGATAGATCAGGTAGAACTGTTTGAAGGTCTGGTGATGAAATCCCCTCTGTAATGATCGTATTAGGCCATAGACCTATAAAGTTAGCCTTGGATATACACTTACATAATTCCAAGCTAAAAAATGGTCACAACAAAGCAAAAACCTCATATTCACAGTGGAACATAAAAAATTACTTTCTGGTATTGATCAATAAACCTGCCAAACCCCAACAGCAATATTATGGCTACTTTCTATGTGATCAATAATGACAGTTGAAGTTAGTGATTATTTTTATTTTATAAAATCATTTATAAATAAACTACTGCACTGATTTGTTTTGTGATTTGTCAAATACTTAAAGCATTGATTGCTGAAGACAATTCATTTCAATCTTTTGCTCATGCGTAGGTCATGGCTAGCTACTTTTAAGAAGAAAAGCAGAAGCACTTTCAGTTAAAGAGAAAAACAAATTTTATACAAGCAAAAAATGCTGTACACATCAGATTTACTATTTTATAAAGGACATTTTTGCAAGTTGTCGTTTTTCTTTGTTTTTTAATGTCAAGATAAATATCATAGTGTGGACTTTTTATTGTGGTAATATCGTACTGTGAGTTTTTGGTATTATTACATTCCGACAATCACATATTCGGAGTGCCTTTGCTCAGTGCAGTCATGACAGATATCTGCTGTGTTAAGAGCGACATGTCTGAATGAGAGGGGATGACAAGTGACTCCGTCTCCTCCTTCGCCTCCATCGCCCCACCACCCCTCTCTCTCCTTTTTGCGTCCTATCCGGACTATTGCCTATGATATAATTATGCTCGTTAAATGGCGCCCCTGGCCTTAATTAAAACAGTCTGTTGATGACTCATTTAAGATGATCCTGTGGAAGAAGTCACGGTAGCATGGCCAACAGCTACAATAGAAGCATGGCCACCTCGGGGGTTCAGCCCTATTGTCATGGCATGTGGCAGGTTTGACTTTCCAGCTTCTGGTCAGCTCGGGCTGTGGGGATGTGAGGGTATAACTCCATGGGGATATTGTACTCCACACCTAATTAACTTTGGCTCAGTGGCATTTATTCCTAATTAACTACATATTATCATTAGGAGGGGCTCGTGTATTGATGCAGGATACTGCAGCCCACGCATATGATAATTATAAAGGCTTGACAGGAAGGAAAAGAGAGGAGCTGGATTTTAAAGCACTGTTGTTTTGTGTGCAGGGTTTTTTCTGATTTACAGAGCATCATGTTTTCCTGAATTTCTTTGTCGGTTTATTGAAATGTAGGTCATTTATGGGTTATATTTTCATTATGGCCTTCAGTAATGGTTTGATTGTTAAATGTTTTTGTGATTCATGTTTAGATGTTCTGTGATATTGGAGAAAATATATTCGACTGTAGACAGGATATCATCTTAATGTTTAATCAATGTGTGTGAGCATAGTTACTTGGATTTACATGAACAAATGTGAAGGAGCAAGATAATTTAGCTTAGCTAAGCAGGGAGGGAGCCTCACGCTCAGAGCCTTGATTTAGAGTGTGTATATTTGGTGTGTACTGTGTTTTTGGCTGGACTGCAGCAAAGCGGGGCCAGCCCCATAAACACGAAAGTGAAGTTACACCATCGGTCGGTCGAGTGTTGGAGTTTCCCTATTGGCTGTTGCTCTTTCAGAATGAACAGGCCCAGGCAGTCCTCAATTAAGTCCCCAAGAGGCTTTTACAACGAGGCACGGATGCTCCTCAAATCCACTTTATAGTCTTCTACATCTGCAATGATTTGTTGATTATTCAATTACTTGTCAACTATTTAATTGATCTGAAACAATTTTAAAAATCGATTACTCTGTTTTGAATCATTTTATAAGGAAAAATGTTGAAATTCTCAAATGTGAATATTTTCTGGTTTCTTTGGCCCTCTATGACCGTAAACTGAATATCTTTGGGTTGTGGATGATACAAGCTATTTGCAGACATCATCTTGGGCTTTGGAAAACACTGATTAACATTTTTCACCATTTTCTGACATTTTATGGACCAAACAACTAATTGAAAATAATCAACAGGTTAATAAATAATGATAATAATTATAATTATCCTATTACAGACAAACATTATCTGTGTAGCAATTTGGCCACAATTTCAAACATAGATCACACACAGTCCAGCCATATACATGATTTTTACCTAGATTTGTTCACTGTGGTTTTCTGCTGAGCTCTGGTAGCTTCAGTGATCTGTGTGAAGTAGTGACATTGATGCTTATTTACTCAGTACAGCCATTTGTTCGGTTAGGAAATGAAAAATAAATAGATATATGTAATTCTTGGATATTCTCTGGTGAGTTTCTTTTTATAGGGTTTCAATTTTTCCGTTGTGAAATTTAACTATGAAGTAATTAGTGAATATTTTTGTAATTGCGCTTTTCCACCTTGTCTTGCTTTTCTAGAAGAGGCGATCTAATCGCCAGGTGAAGAGAAAGAAATACGCTGAAGAGCTGGAGGCTAGGTTGTCAGATGATGAAGTCAAGGTTATTGTCAAAGCCAAGAAAACCAACCCTGCAGCACCCAAGGAGCCTGCTGTTCAACTCTTTGTTGTAAGTATTTCTGCCTACAACTCCACCGTAGCTAAGAAGTCGAGTTTAAATCTATTCACTTTTTAGAAAAACAGAGCACAGATTGGAGCCAAATTATTTTTATTACATTACAGTTATTTAAATTACAGACAACTATCCAATCAAAGGATTGTTTTTTTGTGGCGCTGTGCACACAAATATTGTTGAGAAGAACATGTTATTTATATACTGAAAAACAAAAGCACAACACAACAACACTTCATGCTCAGTGAAGTGCAGCACAGCCTGTTCTTTTCACCACCACGCTGTGACGTACCAGCCAGGACCCCTGCAGTATGCCTGTACGTAGAGGGAAGATACGTATTCTGTGCCCATTTTTAATAATTTAGAGCAGAGCAGGGAAATCAGGAGGGGGTATAATGACGACAGCTCTGCTCAAAAACATGTTAATACAAATATATTTTACACAGGTTACACCATTTTAACAGGCATCTAAATCAGTCACTTCTTCAGTTGCTCTGCACAGATGGATTAGCAATCTCTATACCCACAAGTCAGTTTATTTATGTAATACATAATCACAAATTTGCTTTGTAGGGCTTTACAGTCTAAAATCAAATAAAACAGCCTCTAACCTTACAAATCATAAAAAACTTAGGAAGAGCAGAATTGTGTGCAGACTGTGCAATTTTGACTTTTATTTTTGTATTACGCTGTAGTCATACACTGTTGTATGTGTGTTTTTATATTGTGAAGTGTCCTGATACTTATGCAAATTTCTGTTGTGGGAGAATATGAAGTAACACTTGACATTAAATGTTTCATGTCCACATTTATTCATAGGAAAATCCCAGTGAAGAGGATGCTGCTGTTGTTGACAAAATCATGTCCTCTCGTATCGTCAAGAAGGAGGTAATGATTTGCTGATGTGTTTTTTTTCCTGCTTTTTAGTGATTATAATAGCTCCAGCACTACCACAATAGTGAGATCTGAATTATTTATCACCACAAACAATTTTTAAAAGCATATTTTTTTTAACACTTTGTTTATAAAAATGTTTCCTATTTAATAGACAAGATATTAACATAAGCTATCATCTCAAGGTACAAATATGTCCAAAAAACATAAAGAAGCATATATAGCATATAGCATATATAGGACAGACCACCTGTGGAGGTATGAGTTAATGGTTCCAGGCTCAGGTAAATATAATTTTTTGTAATTTATTTTGATATTTGTGTCTTTTGTCAAAATCTTAAACATGGTCCTAAATAATATTAATTGTTGATATAACTTAATGCAGCTAGTAAACAAATGAAAGAAGAACTTAATTCGCAGTTTGTCTGTAATTGTGTATCATTGTGTTATTTTAAACCTCTCTGCAGGTCTCTCCAGGAGTGATGATTGAAGTGGAGGAGTTTTATGTAAAATACAAAAACTAGTAAGTTCATTGTTTGTAGTCTCTTTGTGGTTAGGATATGAATTATGAATGACACGATAACGGAAATATTAGAAAGAATATTGTATGATTGTTTGTGTGTATTATGCTTGTAATCATCTCAGTTTAAGTAAGTGTGTGATCTGTTTATAGATACTATCCCAGACACTACTGTTCCCCTAATTATAACAAAAAATTCAACAGCAAAAATCAGATAAAAATAGAAAACAGTTGTCCTGAAGGCTTTGTGAAAGGATGCTGAATAAGAAGTATGTGATTACACAAGCATACACGCATCTCAGGCATCCATGGGACAGCTTTCAGTATTACCATTGCCCTGTTATCATCATATTTTGCAACAGTGATTTAATTTCTCTTCTATGAACTCAGGGGCACGATTTAAGATTCCAGAGAAATAATTTCTTTTCACTTGACTGATAATCTGTCAGCAGCCAACTCACGTTTGTTATGTTTTCAGCTAAATGATGAAAAAAAGATAGAAAAATTAATGTAGCGTTTTAAATTTTTATGAGGCAAATATGACTGAGGAGATTGACTTTTTGAATAGCTTGTGAGTAAAAGACTTTTCTGTGACCACATCTGCAGTATGTGATCACACCTTGTGGCCTCAGCGGTTACCCCAGATGCTGTTAAGAAGGTGTCTTTCAGGGTTTCTCACCTTTGTCTAAATGTGTTTGGTGTGTCTGTGTGTGTGTGTGTGTGGCTGTCAGCTCCTACCTACACTGTGAGTGGGCCACAGAGCAGCAGCTGGAGAAGGACAAGAGGATTCAGCAGAAGATCAAACGTTTCAAGATGAAACAAGCACAGAGGGCACTCTTCTTTGCTGATGTAAGGCTGTGTGGTTGTATGTGGACACACTGTATACTGTCATTATGTGTATACACATATTTTGGCATTTGGTGTGAGCAGGTGTGTGTTTTCACAATTTGGTGTCTCTTTGGATATTTACGTGTAGTGCACATGCATATAGATATTGTGGGTGTGGATGTGTAATTTACTTTTTGAGCTTTGTTTGTGTAGGCACACACATCTGTGTGCATATATTTGAATCTCTGATGCTTATCTCAGATTCCAGATGGTGAGTGGGCACTTACGTTTGTTCTCTCTTCTTCTCTCTCTTTCTTTCCCTCTTGTCGTTTTTCCCGTCTCTTTCAGATGGAAGAGGAGCCCTTTAACCCTGACTATGTAGAGGTAGACCGAGTGCTGGAGGTGTCATATTGTGAGGACAAAGACACAGGAGAGGTAAAGTGAATCCTTTTTCATTTGTTAATCATATCCATGAGCAGCGTGCGTGTATTTATTTGTGTCTACGTGCCTGAACATGCTTTACTCTTTTTCAGTTTTTTTGTGGTTTTTGTTCCGTTCTGTATATTCTCCACTCCAATGATGTCTTTTTATCACAGAAGTGCCCAAGGCCATCCTAATGGGCTTCCTTGCAGCCTTTGTTAATATTATAAAAGCAGAGCTTGGCCTCGCTCGAGTCTTTTGCAGTGCTAATTCTCCCCTGCCTACTGCAGGAGGTGGTGTACTACCTGGTGAAGTGGTGCTCTCTGCCTTATGAGGACAGCACCTGGGAGCTAAAGGACGACGTGGATCAGAGCAAGATTGAAGAGTTTGAGCAGCTGCAGGCAGTCAAGCCAGACTCACGCAGGGTGGTGAGCCATGCCCACTGACATTCCTCACTTATCACTATATTTCCATTCTCTTCTCATTCTCATACTGTATATGTATTTGCTTTCTTTTGTTGCTGGCATTTTTAAGTGCTAATAAGGGAGTTCCCCCCCTTTTTTCTAAAAATTCTGTTTGTTTTCTATTGTGATGCAGATGTGTTGTAGTAGAATCGTTGCTGAGAATGTGTTTACTCTACACCCAGTAAACATACTGTACTGTGAAACTAATGGGCATCATTAGCCAAATGTTGTAAAAAAGAAGAGAAAAGAAAAAGACCACACACAGCAGATTCAACAAACTTTAGAGACTTAAACACCTGCTGCCAGTCATTCAAGAGTAATGAAAGATGTTTCTGCTGTAAAAGTATCAGAGGAGGTTTCCTTGCTAAGACCTAATTGGCAACCACCCATTAGAGCTAAACAGGGGATGGGGGGGCATACACAGATGTGCTTCAAGAGTGCTATGTTTTCAACTGTAACTCGAAAGGTTCGGCGCCATGAAGTGAAAATCATGTTACTTTTAAAGTTAAAGTAAAGTAAATCGGGCTAAACACAGATTGGTCATGTAATTTTTACAGTCCTGGAAGTGTTAGTTGAAGATCTTTGTTTTTTATGCCTCTGTGCCTGCAACAGCCAGAGAAAGCTGGCTCAAATGTCTGCTTGGACTCAAAAATGAACTCATGACATTTTGGTCAAGGTCACTGTGACCTCACAAAACATGTTTATGGCCATAACTATAAATTCATACACTAATTATGATAAAAATTCACACACATCTAACAAGATAAAATGATGAGGTGATGACAGTTTATATCCAAAAGGTCAAAGGTCACTGTCACTATGACATCATAATGTTCAACTCTATCAGTCCTCTGTACTCTGTAAAAACTCTATATGAAGGCAGCATGTTCCTCACTGAAAATTATTCACTGGACTCATACTTGTCAATAATAGTGATACGTTTGATTTTATGAAAAAAATACACTTAATATATGTCATTAAATTCTTTCAAAATCTTCACTACCCATATTATATAAGTCTTGACAGATATAGATGGAAACTGCAACTTGATGGGTTGGCGGAGGCATACACAAGGCCACAATACCACAAGGCGGTAATTCTAGTTTCAGGTTATCTTTCCTCTTGTCATAGTCACCTCCCTGTCCACCAGGAAAGTTCACACATATCTATTCTTTCAACTGTAGGTCCACAGTATCAATACACATGCAAATGCTTATGGCCATGTGACTGCTGTTTGATGGGAGGGGATCCTGAAAAGTTTTAGTCACTCTTTTCTGTATTTTCTGTATTCTGCAGATTGTCTATCATTGCCATCATTATATATTGAATGTTTTTATTCCTTACAAATTCAGCTAAAATGTAAATGCAAGAGTTCAAAAAACCAAAATCTGTCACTTAGGAGCGGCCCCCGGCCAATCTGTGGAAGAAGAGGGAGCAGTCGAGGGAATACAGGAATGGCAACAGCCTCAGGGACTACCAGCTAGAGGGGGTCAACTGGCTCCTCTTCAACTGGTACAACAGGTTAGTTTTAAATACTCTATATGCATACATGCACACACCTACAACCTATTCACAGCCACTGGTGTAAATTGGTCATTGTGGGTTATCTGACCAATATCTGCAACCCTAGTTTGACCAGGTTTTTTTGTGGGTGTGATAAAGTTAAAATGTGAGTTAAAGAACTCCAGCACGCTGTCTGCTTTTGCAAGTGAATTTAATAACATTTCAGTCATGACCCACACACAATATATAGAGCTCTTGGTGTTTGGAGGTTATAAATCTGGACTATGGTCAAATTTGATACCAGTATTCTATAAATGAAATCTTCTATAATTGAACAAAACTTGAACTTATATTGCACCTAGATAATAAATTCCTACCCAGTTCAGTAAATACAATATAACAATATAATACACTAAGGGGTAATAATGGAATAAATATTTCAATCACGATGTCATAGATTATTACAGTATGCCTTTCAAGCAAATGCCTTGGGACAGGGACATGCTGCCACTGTGCATAGATAAGATGGCCTAAATAGCTTCAGCACACTTCTCTACTGGAAAGACAGAAAGCAGATTTAGCATATGTCTTACACAAGTCAAGCAAAATGATGTCTCTTTATATACTGTATTTGCTTGTAAAGCTTCTGTAATCCCGTGACGATCGTATACTACAGTATATTTATTGATTCAGAGATTTCACGTAGGCATTTTGTATTTCAAGAGGAATCCTCTGGGTGCATTGAGACTGCAGATAATGAATAATGAATCACTTTTCCTGTTGTGTGTGTGAGTGTGTGGACCACGCTGTGATTTGGCTGTATTCACATTATTTGGTTGGGCCTTCGAGGAGAGTCAAATTTCCTGTCAGGGTGCACACTGCTGCAACAACAATTGCTTTTCTTCGCCCACGATCACAAAAAGAAGCGCTGCACAGTACATCCGGAGTACATGGTGTCAGTGTGCTTACCATTAACCCTGGGAATTGGCTTTATGTGTGAGCATGCAGGATTTTGTGTATGCCTACGCACAGAGATTCATCAAAAGTAGAGAGCTGCTTAAGAGGCCAGTGGGAATATCTGCACGTTGCAATTAGCATCAAGACATAATACCCCCACCCACTGGACAGCTGAATAAATGGTTTGCCGGAGTACACCACGCAGCAGAGCAGTTGCATTTGCCATTATGTTGTATCTCATCTCTTTGGTCTGTTATTACTGCTGATGATGTCGTTTTCTCCTCCATTGTTCTTTCAGTATCATGGGATCTTTGCATTTTCCTCATCTCTCCCTTTCCTCTTCTTCTATTTCTTCATTATCTTTATCCCAACACACTTTTTTTGTTTAGTTTGAACCTGGACAAGAATTGTTACATGCAACAGAAATAGAGCTGCAACAATTGATCAATTAATTGATTTGTAGATCAAAACACATTTAGTTGGCAACTATTTTGATGATCGATTAATCATTTCAGTCATTTGTCAAGCAAAAATGTCAAACATTTGCTTAGCCCAGATTCTTCAGTGTGGGGATTTGCTGCTTTTCTTGGTCATTTTTGATAGTACTGTAAGTGTCTTTGCAATTTGAAGACCTCACTCTAGACTCTGGATTTTCACTTTTTTTTGACATGTATAGATTAAATGATTAATTGTGAAAATATTCAGCAGATTAATTAATAATGAAAATAATTATTAGTTGTAGCCCTAAAAAGAAATGCTCACCACTTTGTGTTGGTAATATTGAGACATAGTACTTCATGTAGCAGTATAGTCAAACCTGAAAAATCCACATTCCCACATATACTGTTTGCTGAACACATCAGGGATATAATCTTTACATTTGCACACAGGTGTCGTTGATTTATAAAATGGTTCATCACCTTTTGTCTTTGCTTTCTTCTGCTGTTTTTTGCTCCACCTCAATTCTTGCCCAACATTTTGCTGTTCTAATCCCTGTTATTTGAACATGTCAGACGAAACTGCATCCTGGCGGACGAGATGGGCCTGGGAAAGACCATCCAGTCCATCACATTCCTAGAAGAGATCCATCGTGCGGGCATTAAAGGGCCATTTCTCATCATAGCCCCACTCTCTACCATTGCCAATTGGGAGCGTGAGTTCCATACTTGGACCCATCTGAATGTCATCGTCTACCATGGAAGCATGGTCAGCCGGCAGATGCTCCAACAATATGAGATGTATTTCAGGGATGCACAGGTAAATTTTGAAGAAGCGCACAGAGATCTTTTTGCTTTAATTTTTACTGGAAATGTTTGTAATCAAAATGTTAAAAATAGAAGTAATTGGTAGTATAAATACATACATTGTAGTCTCACAACAAAATCAGCACTTACTGTATGTTACATATCATCCTCAGCATGTTATTCTCACAGAAAATCAAATCAAACACCAATAGAAATCTTTGTAAATCTTTGATTTATTGGCAAAATTTAATTCTGAGACACATGCCTCTCTGTAGCCAGTGAATTTCTGTCATTCCATCATGTAAACTCTACTGTTATTCAATTTCAAGTAAGTGTTCAAAGCTACAACAAAGTCTACAGGCCTGTTAGTGGCCCCTAGTGAATCTATTGAGAATCAATATACATTATACATTTACTTGCATTCTGTACCTTATAAACATTTTAGGTTTTCAGATGTAGTTATAGCAGTACAGCCATTACTGTTTCCTTTCTTGCTGGGCATGACTAAGTCATGGATACACAGTCATCCAGTTTGTCTCACATACTTAACGTAAAATGGAATATTGAGGATTGAAAGGCCTTTTAGTTCATCCTGACATACCTAATCTTCCCCTTTTAGAGACAGGCAAGCAGAAAGCAACATCGCTGCGTTTACCTTCAGACTGGAAAACAGTGGTTCACTTCGATTAAAATAATCACAGTGCTTTTCAGAAAACAGCAGCATATGAAGTCCTGTGAGTAATCTAATGATATGTTTGAAAACAGGATACAACAATAGGAGTCGGATATTGAAAAGCCAAGCAGAACGTGATTACCATGTGTAACTCAAAGGCTCGATACACTGGCACTCTGGAAGCAATGCAGTAAACTCACACAGTGTTTCAGAGGCACTTGTAAAAAAATAAAGCAGGCAGCAGTTAAAGGATAGTGAATAACAAACATTTTCTATAAAGAAAAGGCATGTGTCAGTGTTATGTGTGGAAGACATGGCACAACAAATAGTGTTCTTTTTGACTTTGTTGTCATTCTGTCATGTCAAATTATTCTACAAGGCATCTTCTATTTAAATAGCTAAAGATTTTAGGTCTTGTTACAGAAATTCAAAAAGGCTGAAGAAAACTTGTCATATTTTGAGATGGAGTCGAACTTTTCATGAAGCCAATGATTGTGTGCTGGGCATGAGAGCATTTTTATGAATAAGCGGTTCATAGTACTAACATAGCATGTAACGAGATTCAAAGAAGGGCACGTGCCCAACAGTAAGTGGGTTGCTAGGTAGTTAGTGAGCCTTGGGCTCCTGCTTTCTGTGGTTGGCAGGCCATGTGATGTGTCACAACAGGCAGTTAGAAGCTCTTAGTATTCAGAAGAACCGTAGGAGGAATTAAAGCGAGCGAGAACAGAACAGAGCGGAGCCGCCACTAGGCTGTCTCCCAGGCAGCCTGTGATGTCATAGCAGCCCCCAAGGGGAGCTCTCTGTCAGCGCTGCTCAGGCATATCAGAGAGAGAGGCTCCTCTACAGCAGTCTGTTGGCTGGGCCGGCTGTGGGAGGGGGTTACTGGATAACTGAGTATCCCTCGAGGACTGTTGTCAAGGCAATAGATACAAATGGTGAGGCGGGCTGAAGCTAAGCCTCCCCAGACAGACAAACAAACAAATAAACAAACAGCATAAAGACTCACCAGCGGGTGTGCACTCGTGTCCTGGTTACACTGTACATAGCTTCCCCACCAAGAGGTGTGTTTTGAGATTGTCGTAGAAATCTAAAAATAAAGGAAGCCATGTGTTTGCTGTCAACAGTATGAGGCTGCAAATTTAGTAGGTTTCTGCTGTAAACAGGTACGAAGAGCAACTCCAAGAGGTGCACTGGAGAAATATGTGCCTTAAGTATGAATGTGTTCACAGCATCTTCTCTGTCATTCAGACTCACTATATTCTCTCAGAAAACAGTTTAGCACTTGAAAACACAAATGTTAAAATTGTTTTATAAATGCCTTTTAAACCAATTTGCTAAATTTTTATTCTACATCTCTCCCCTTTTTGTCTGAAGGGCCGTGTGATACGAGGTGCCTACAGGTTCCAGGCTGTTATCACCACGTTTGAGATGATCCTGGGAGGCTGTCCTGAACTCAATGCCATAGAGTGGCGCTGTGTTATCATCGATGAGGCCCACCGCCTCAAGAACAAGAACTGCAAGCTGCTAGAGGGCTTCAAGCTCATGAACCTGGTACATATACCACCAACTTACAGAGAGATACAAAAACAGCTTGTTTCAAATGTGTGCATTGCTAAAGCTGCACTGTTTGCTTTAAAAACGAATTCAACCTATATGCAATGCAAAGCTCAAAACATTCCTGTCATTCTCTACAGTATGTTGGAATGCCATGAAATAAAATGTTAGACAGCGTCCTTATTAAAGCAATCATTTTAAACAGTTTGATGCAGGAGCGCTTTTGACAAAAGAGACTCATTGTAAGTAGTGAAGCACTTTCTCCTCATGCCTCTTGTCCTCTTTCAGGAGCACAAGGTCCTGCTGACGGGCACCCCTCTCCAGAACACGGTGGAAGAGCTCTTCAGCCTCCTTCACTTCCTGGAACCAGCTCGCTTCCCCTCAGAAAACACATTTATGCAGGAGTTTGGAGACCTCAAGACTGAGGAGCAGGTGAGCTCGCAGATACGTAGGGAGTATGTTATGACATTTATATGTTTTGCAAATATTCTGAATAGATTATACACAACACATTCCAGAGCAAGTATATAGTTTTAAAAAGTGTCAAGTTAGAGATCCACATCATATAATCAGGTGAGACAATGTTATTTGAGCTTTTGGTGCCATTTTTGTGACCTTAATGTTTACAAATGATTATAGGAAACACCATTTTTAGTGTTGGTGAATTATATGAAAAGGCATTGAGATCATTGTTTGTTAGAGCTCCACAACACTCATCGCTGCTCAGATATAAAGATCGTTTTGGTACAGATGGAACCCTTGAAGTGTGGCTTTTTCTAACTAGGCCACAGTGACATTTTGTACTCCCTCTCTCTCTCTGTCTCTCTCTCTCTCTCTCACACACACCTG
>JAJHUR010074324.1:0-24210 GCA_027495735.1 Lutjanus campechanus
TTTAGCACACAGCTCCAGGTCTCTTTGATTGACTATAATAAACCACTCTTCCACCTTCAGTTTGGCTGACCTTCTAATTGGATGTTGTGATGTACCCCAACAGAAAAGGGTGAAGCGAGTCCTGTGCAGATGAATTCTCGTCACAAGACCTGCGGTGTACTTACTGCATTTCAAAAAGCTAAGATTTTTCCATCTCCAAGTTTTAAGTCAGGCACATAAGTAAAAATACTGTATTCAGGGGGAAGGGTTGCTATGACATACAGATTAAATTAACGTATCACAGCAATCATTTTGAAGCCTTAAAGGAGTCCGTGGGTGTTACTTCTTGTAACAGCTTGTGGCAGCTTACAGTAGAATCTCTGATGTTTCCCACAGTGAAACGGTAGCCTAATAGTTGCCACCATGGAGCCCATTTGCCAACCCTGCTTGCACTTATTTGACTTATTCTGCTTTCCGAAACCCCAGAAGCAGCGGCACAACTACTATATATGCAGGTAATGTATTAGGGCCCACAACCATTAGGGGCCCCTGACTCCTATAGACTCATTAAATTTTTACACCAAAATTAACGCGTATGTGGGAGTTTTTTAAAGGTGGACAAACCAGCTAAAAAGTAGGCAGTTGGCCCTTTTTCATTGCAGGAGACCCACTTGCTTTTCCACTTTTTTCTTCTGATGTGTGCTGGAAAGCCGGGACTCAAGTCATGTAAAAGAAAGCAGAGAGGAAGTTGTTGTTGTTGGTTTTTTTTAAAGTCGCTGTGTGTTCAGCTTTTAGTACTTTTATTTCTTCTAACTAAATCTCTGTGGTTTGAAGTTTAGTTTATCTCCTGTGTCTGTTTGTACTTTTGGATATTTGCTGATTTTGCTGCTTCCCGATAAAAGATTTCAGATAACAAAGTAACAGGGGGCTTTTATTATGAAGAATTTACAGGAAGTATAATGATTATACATCCTTCAGCCACTTGACTAAATGCAAGTGCTTCATCAATAAATGCACATCTTCAAGCGGGTACAAACTCCGCTGTGCAGGGCTGATGCAGTGAGTCACACCGAATCAAACCAAACAGCACATGTGGGTGACAGGATTATAAGACACGACAAGCCTTCATTGCCTCTGCTGAAAAGGATGTGATTTTTGGAGCTTGTTATCATGTATCATGAACATTGCTTCTACATGTGAAGTGTCCACAAGGCCAGTAATTTTCATTATCTCTGGCAAAATGGTACCTGTAGGTATTTTTAGTAATTACTGGGTGCAGTTCAGTTAGCTTTGCATAGACAGGCAGTTGTCCTTCAGAGGACATTTTTTACTTTGACTTGAGTGAGGAAGTTTAATCGGTACTTCTACTTTTACCAGAGTTTTTAACACAAGTATCCATATTTCTACTTGAGAATCATCAGTGTCAACGGGTTTAGGCCGAGCATGCAATAAACCAATCAGAAGGTCAGCTCTCATCACCTTTAAGAAGCAGGTGCACCAGGAGAGCAAGCAGTGGTCGCACGATGGCAGAGTTACCAGGAGGAAACAAAGCGATCGATCTGCTGCTTCGAGTAGTGACGGCGGAAGAGGGCGCGCAATATATGGAGACAGCAGGACGTCTCCAGAGCGGCTTCATGTATAAATAGTTTATTTTATGAATACCTGCAAAAAGTAATACAATACATGAACTGTTAAGGTCATGCAGACCTTTAACTGGTTATGTTTTACACTAATGCACCTTGAAATTATGTTGTGGAGGAGATGAGTGAGGCGCAGGGGAGAAGAGAGGCTGGCCGCGAAGCTGCACCTCAACACGGCTGGACACCCACCTGAGCTGGATTGAGGCGCAGCTCCAACCCGTGCACAAAAGTACACAAAGGTTATCCACCCAGCATCAGGCTCTGACAGAAGTACAGTACACATACATGTACCGTTATCTCCGTGGGTTGGACTGGTCTCGTGGTCGGATATAATGATGTAAGCTCATAGCCAAGTGCGACACACACACACCCACATGCTTTTAACTTTAATATTTACACTTTATTGCTGATGGAAAATATGTTCAAAGGACGGTTTACTAATCCACACTCTGAACATGAGTGAAGGTGTTTTGTGATTGTGGAGACGTGTGTGTGGCCAAATGCACCAGGTGCTATCTTGTGCAGCCAGACAGACTGCGCCACAGACTTTGCGCTTCGACCAGGTTTTAGCCGGTCTAAGGCACAAGTGGTTTTAACTCCAATGCATTAAGCACAAGATAGCAAATGCATCCAGCCACACCTTCGTTTTGTTGCACAGACCAGGCGCATTTGCTATCTTGCAGACATGGCAAAACTGGCAACTGCGCTGGTGTAAGATAGCAAATCCACCTGTGCCACCAGCACAACGGCATTGCGCTGGGTGAAAGATAAGGGCCCTATGTGTGTTAGTGCAGTTCAGATACCTGTCGGCACTGAACTTGTGTGGACAGTTAACAGTTAAAATCAGCAAGTGACCTGCTACAACAGTTTTAGACGTTCTCTTAAGAGAATGGGTTTTGAAAATTGGAGCGGTTATGTCTTTTCTTATCTCTTGGTGATACGGGTGTACGCTCCCATCTGTTTGTTCACAGCTTTCAAATAGAGATAGGCATGGCTCAGAGCGCCTGGTGTCAAGTCTATCACCCAACAAAAGCTCAAATGTGTTGAACTTTGTGTCTGTCAAAACAGATGAAAATCTGACAGTTTTGTCATCATTGCTGTCAGAATGAATAGAATAAATTGACAGACAGGCACAATAAATCACAATGGCTACCTACGGACACACACACACACACACACTTCTGAGAATAAAATGGGAGTGGAAATTATGTTCCTCACACACTGATTAATATACGCAGACTAAATAGAATTTAATTAATTGTATTAATATAAAATATATTAAAAAAATATGCTCAGTAGAGGGCAGATCTCTGCAGGTAACTCAAAAAGAATATTTGGATGTAACCCCTTTATAATTACCATTTTGATTAGTAACTGTAATTTGATTACATATTTTTTCTCAGTGACTGTAACTGATTACAATTAATTTATTATGTAATTTAATTAAATGTAAGTACATCTACTAGGTCCTGCTCTGACTACACACTGCTAGTAGGTAAGCCTTGTAGAACAGTAGTTTGCGTAGTAGTAGTCCTTTAGCAGCTGGTTATGAGGAGTGAGGAGTCAGCTGAGATTATAGGTTAACCATTACAGTATATATACACTTAAGCCCAAAATTATTCATACCCCTGTCAAATACAAGGGATTTCTTCATTTTTTCACTCACAAATTAGTATTTCACCTCAGTTTTTACTTAAATAGGACACAAAAGAAAGTCTGAAGCCATAACCGATTTGTGTTTAGATAGAATGTGTAAATAAACATCTTTAACAGGGTGAAAACAAAAAATCACACTGTCCAAAATTATTCATACCCCAGTGATACAAAGACCGATAGCTACAGGATATTCAAACGAACCGTCGTCTCTGGATCTTAAGTGTTTAATATTGTTCTCAATGTTGCTGAGTTGTTGTATTTTGTTTTTTAACCAGTTTTCAGACTATAAAAGTCGACTTGCTTGTGACATTTCAGTCATTTTCGAGTCAACACAAGACTTGCCATGGCAAAGACCAAAGAGCTCAGTGAGGACTTGAGAACACGCATAGTAAATGCCAAAAAGGAAGGGAAAGGGTACAAAAAAATTGCCAAACAATTTCAGGTGCCAGTAGCAACGGTGCAAAGCATCATCCAAAAGTACCAAAAATTTCACACGGTCAAAAACCTCAAGGGACGTGGCCGGAAGTCAATAGTGTCACCTCGGCTTGCCAGAAAGATCAAGCGGGATGTTGAAAACAATCCAAGGACTACTACCAAGGCTGTCCTGAAGGAACTGAGTTCAAGTGGTGTGACTCTATCAAGGCAGACACTCCAGCGGATACTGCACCAAAATGGCCTCTATGGACGTCGACCAAGAAAGACCCCTCTGCTTCAACCAAAGCATGTAAAAGCTCGTCTGACCTTTGCAAAGACCTACTTAAAGAAAGATGGAAGCTTCTGGTCGTCTGTTCTGTGGTCAGATGAAACAAAAATTGAGCTTTTTGGCCACAGAGATGTGGCTTTCATCTGGCGAAAGAAGGGTGAAGCCTTTAAACCAAAGAACACAGTACCTACTGTTAAATATGGAGGTGGAAGCATCATGCTGTGGGGCTGCTTTTCAGCAAATGGGCCTGGAAACTTGGTTAAAGTGGAAGGAATCATGAGGAAAGAGCAGTACATCAAGATTCTTGAAGAAAACCTCAAGCAGGCAGCAGAGAACCTGAACCTGGGGGAGTATTGGACCTATCAGCAGGACAATGATCCGAAGCATACAGCCAAGGTGGTGAAGAAATGGTTCCAGGACAATGATATTAACGTTATGAAGTGGCCAAGTCAGAGTCCTGATTTAAACCCCATCGAAAACCTATGGATGGAGCTCAAGAAACGGGTGACAGCACGGAAACCCTCTAACCTCAAAGATCTGGAAACATTTGCAAAGGAGGAATGGTCCAGAATTCCTGCCGATACTTGCAAGAAGCTTGTGAGCAATTATAAAAATCGTTTGGAGGCTGTAATAAAAAATAAGGGGTATGCAACTGATTATTGAGACAGGGTATGAATAATTTTGGACAGTGTGATTTTTTGTTTTCACCCTGTTAAAGATGTTTATTTACACATTCTATCTAAATACAAATCGGTTATGGCTTCAGACTTTCTTTTGTGTCCTATTTAAGTAAAAACTGAGGTGAAATACTAATTTGTGAGTGAAAAAATGAAGAAATCCCTTGTATTTGACAGGGGTATGAATAATTTTGGGCTTAAGTGTATATATATATATATATATATATAAAAATGTTGGTAATGATGTTTTAATGTAATGCTGTGAGCGCAACACATGAAATTGAATTGACCTCCAGTGTATTTGGGTGAAGGTAGAAATCTCAGAGGTGGATTCCTCAAAGCCAGAGCGCATAAGAACTTTACACATAGCTAGATGTCACTAAAGGTGGGAGACAAAATGGCTTTTTTATTTCAGTCAACTGACCCTCTAATTGCGTAGGTGCAAATTAAATGTCAGTTTCAAACCCATTGGCACTTGCAGATGGTTCTTTGTCCATTTAAAAAAAAAAACTTTTTAAGTACAGTTCTTGTATCAAGAGTTCTGTCAATCCAATGTCCACGTTCAGTTTTCCCCCTCATGCTGATGGCCCCGTGTTCACACTTGGACGGAGGTTTTGGGCTTTTAAACTCTCCACCTGTCACCCTGTCCTTTTTGTCCTTTAGAGCGTCTGACACAAGCTGGACTTGTTCCTGCCAGACTGGCCTTGAAGCCTTCCGTTTATTCTTCGCGCTATGGGTGAAATACTGTGGCTTCGGTAGCACAAAAACAAACACGAGCAAAACATGAATCCCAGCCGTGATAAAGCTACCACATTATGTTTGTTTATTTTTTATAATTTATTCTTGATTTATGTTGTGACAGAACATGTAAATGGAAGCCATTTTTAGCACAGACAGCGTAGGCTTTGCATGTGAATAAGCTTTCTATCTTAACATATCTCGGCAGTGTATGCACTTCCACGGAATAGATGGTCTTGTAAGAACAAGCTAAATGTATTCCCTGTAAAATGGGTTTTTTTTAGGTTGAAGGATGTATTAGGAAGTGTGCATGTGCGAGTGTGTGTATGTGTGTGTTGCAGCTCCCCTCCTTCCTCTCCGCCTCTGCTCACCACCATTTTGACAGTCTCTGCTGATTTTAAGACTTCCTCTTGAATAAGTGGTGCATTTTTCACAAACAAATTTCTTTGCCTGAGTGTGCCCATCTTTTTTCCCCCTCCTCCTCCCTCCTCGCCCTATCTATCTCTCCTCCTCTGTCTCTCCTGTCCTCCCTGCCTCCCTCTGTCACTATTTAAATTCAAGTCTGCAATCAGACGCAGCATAAATATCCACCTCTTTTAGAAGCTCCGGAAAAAGTCATTTCCATAACATAAGTGCTCAGACAAAACAAACTGCCACTCGAGCTGGTTCCTATTGCACTAATTGAGCAGGTTGATGAGCATGCTCTTCCTTTATTTTTAGCCCTCTTTTCTCCCCCCCACCCTCCCTCCATCACTTTAACCCTGAACGACACCACTCCCCTTCCCTTCTTTCTGTCTTTACTACCTGCCCCCACTGCAGGGCTTTGTGCGGAAAAAGGGCAATAACACTATGTGGCTTTTTGCTTTGCAGGAGGAAAAAGAGTAACTACCTTGGTTTTTCCAGCCAATGTCCATCCAGAGACAAATGCCATTGTCTTTTTATTTTATTTTTGGATGTCCTTCTCCCCCCTCTCACCTCCTGAGTGCGCTTCAAATGACAACTAATGTCTCAGTTCATACACTACAGGCTACTGATGATTATTGCAGCGGGGACAAAGGCTCCGTTTAGGTGTGATGATGGTGGATTTTTTTCGGGGGTGGCGGGCGGGGATATCTCTTATTTAAAAGACCAAGGCACAGTCATGGAACAACCCAACCCCTCCCTCAGAAGGATGGCTGCTGGCTCCCTGTGGAAGAACCGTCTCGCCCTGCCTCCCTTTTCCTTTTTGCTTCCTCCTCATCATCATCGACTCCCCCCTCCTCCTCCTCCTCGTCCTCCTCCTCCTCTCTCATCTTCACTCTCTAACCATTTCGTCCACCTGTCTCATCTTGTTTGTTTTGCTGTCCTCGTCTCACTAAATGCTGACTGTTTGTCATGATTTCTAATCCAGCAAACTGGTTCCAACAGAAAAAGGAAAAGAGACACACACGCAGACAGAAACAGACAGAGCGCTATCTTAGCGCTGCTGTGAGTGACAGAAGCAAACAGCCTCCATCCATCTCAATGTAGGCTACTTTTCATATTGTGGATGCCCATAGCCGCAGGAAGGGAGGCGTAGTAGTGCGGGGCTTTGATTCCATTTATTTTGCCCTTGAGTGGATTATTGTTTCACATGGGACATTAAACACGGGTGGCGAGGTGTTATTTAACTCTCTCATACCTCCCCCGGGGGGAGGAGGAGGGGGGGGATCCTGCATGTGAACTAATCTCTGCCATTTGATCCCCCGGTGAAGTCACAACGTGGCCCAGTTCCGAAAGCAGCCCCTCCACTCACTGCACTCCCACCGCACATCTCAGGCTCTGCATTACGGAGGGATATCATATTCTATTTAATTTGCTCATCCAAGCACTCCCTGGCATCTCTTACACCATGCCAGCAGGAGTGGATACTCCTGCTTTAATATCCAGCACACACGCACACGGCAGCGGTTGTAGGCTCACGAACAGCGAGAGGTCTCCGGTACGACATACTTTAACCAGCGTCCTCTTACATTCTGTCATATGTCAGTGTATGAACTGTGCTGTCACTTTCTTTCTCTCCGTTTTATGTCTGATGGCTCATATGTACCCCTCCATGTATGCATGTCCACCTCTAAAACTATGCATACATGAAAACGCACATGTGATATATAAGCATGCCTGTTGAAACAAAGCAATAACTTTTGTTTGCCTAATCTTTGTTCAGAGAGGACATTTTGTTTCAGATGCAGCAATATAGTTGCAAATCTGCTAGCTAACCCATAGACAAGTAGAAACCATCCAAAGTTCTGTTTCTGTCCCTTTTTCACTTTACGTTGTAATGATTCTCTTATTTTCTCCCCACTCTCGTACTGGCCCAGGTGTGTTATGGGTGTCGTGTGTAGCATCTGTGTCCCTCTATCCTCTTTTTTTTTTTCTTTTGTATCTGTTTCCCTCGCCTTCTTCCTCTCAGAGCATCCCTAACTCGCCTCTTCTTCTGCCGTGATTGGTTGATCAGGTCGTCAGGGGAGACGCGGAGCGGGGAGGTGCTGGAGCTGAACATGAGCAACATCAGCGCAGACGTGCTGGAGCTGCTGCTCGAGTTCGTCTACACGGGGTCGCTGGTCATCGACTCAGCCAACGCCAAGACGCTGCTGGAAGCCGCCAACAAGTTCCAGTTCAACACCTTCTGTAAAGTCTGTGTCTCCTTCTTAGGTAGGAACGGCTCCGAAAACTTGGGTGGGGATAGTTGAATCAACTGCTCTTTTCTCATTAACTTAAAGGGACAATCACTCCAAAATCAAAAGTACATATTTTTCCTCTGACTTGTAGCGCTGTTTATCCATCTAGATAGCTTTAGTGTGAGCTGCCGAGTTCTGGAGATAACAGCTGTAGAGATGTCTGCCCTCTCTACAGTATAATGAGACTAGATGGCTCCCAGCGCCTCTGGTGCTTCTAAAAAATTCAACAGCAACGTCTCTTTCCAGAAACCATAACTCGATCATTCAAGGTAATCCACAGACCTTATCGTGAGGAGTTTTCATGAAGGAACAGCTGTCTTTCTATGGTGGAATCTAACAAAACTAGAACTAAACTAGTTCAAGGTCTGTGGAAAAATATGTATTTTTGATTTTGGGGTGAACTGTCGCTTTAACGTAATGTAAAAATACAAGGTTTATTTATTCAAGTTAATTAAACTCAAAATTTTTAGTATTAACTCTCAGAACTTGAGTTCATCTAACTTGAAGTCCTTTGACTTGAAATGATCAGTTGAATCAATGTACTGTACAGAATTTACTCAGTAGTCAAACATAGTTTGAAGAAATTGTAGTTATTTGACTAGAAAAGCTCGAAAACTAAAAAAAAAACTTTTTATACTAGTTAAGTAAACTAGTATTTCTTTTCAGAACACTTCAGGACTTATATGTGAGTTCTTCTAACTTGAAGTCTTTTGACTTGAAATGATCAATCAATGATTCAATCACCTCATTAAATTAACTCCTGAGACCCTACTTTTTTATAGTCTGAAGGGAACATGCATGATGCAAACTTTCGTGTCCCGAATACACTTTAAGATAAGTCATGGCTGCTTGCTTTCACAATGATGAAAACACTGAACATGTTTTCTCAAGTACCTGAAGTACAGCTGAATTAAAATCAAGATTATTTGACCATGAAAGTTTATTTGTTTTGAATCATTGCCTCCAAAATACCCCCACTTGTCTTTTCAAATTCATTCCACTTAAAACTTTAAGGCAGCCGTGACACTAACTTTTTAAGTTAAAACAAATAGTTTATTTTTACAGTGTGTGTGTGTGTGTGTGTGTGTGCATGCAAGTGTTATACGCTTAAATCAGCAAGTGTACACACTTATTACATCAGATATTCCTGCGCGACCTTTCCTGCTGCACGCAGCATCTACATGCTCGTGTATTTTCGCACATTGTCATGCTTCATCACTATGCACAGCCTTACAGGATGTCTTGTGCAGATCCTAAATTTCCTCCCCGACTCTGGCACATCATGCTCCTTTTTTGTCATGTTTCCAAAGCTAGCAGCCGGGTGACAATTCCGCTTGCTGGCGCTCTCAGCTGGGCACTGTGCCTCTGATCTCGTCCCAGTGGGCAGGACCAAGCACGGGGGCAGATTTATAAAAAGGTCAGGGAACAATTGTCACTTAAATGTCAAATCCTCTGGCCTGAACCATGATGGAATCGAAAAATAGCAAAACAGATTGATACTCAGACAAGGTATGGAAAAGTGGAGCAAAGGAGGGGAGGGGCTGCGCGGGGAGCCCAAGGGGTCACATGAAAAGCAAATAGCATGTTCCAGATTTTAGTGGGTAACCAACCAAAAAAGGCAACCAAAAAGCCGCAAATGTCAGGTTTTGCATTCCATTTAATAAATTGTTTTGGGTATCTGTAACACAAGGGAAGTGCATGTTAGCAAAAAGGTCACCGGCAGGAAAGGAGTGAAAGGAAAGTAAAAGAGAACCAGCAGCCCACGTTATTGATTTGTTTTTCTCGATTTGGGCAAAAAAAAAAAAGAACGGGGGAAAACAGGGAAGCCATTTGTAGACTTCATTGCCAGCGAGACGTCAATCCATTCTTCCTCGACAAGATTCATGACATTTCAGCACATTTAAAGGGGAGAAATACAGGCGCAAGCTTGTGTCCTTGAGCAAAGAGAAATTGATACTGTGTCAGATATTATTGAAGTTTGTAACAAATACACTGAGGAGAAATGGCAAACATCTCCTCGACCTACTTATACCACTTTGACTTTTATTCACAGAACTTCAGATTCAAACTAATAAAAACTAAGTCACTTCTTCTGCACCTGCTGCCACTGTGACAAAATCATGACTCTTTCATTATCAGCAGATAAAAATGAGAAATATGTAACATATTTACTGTACTAAATCATAAAATGACCATGATATGTCATCAGAGATTAGGGAAACAACAACAACGCCTCTGACAACAACGCCACAGTCAGCACGTTCTTTGAAATTTCCGATCTGGTCTGTAACATCTGTTTTTGTTTGCCAGTTTCACGTTTATTAGGCTGGCTTTACACTGTGAAACTTAACTGTAACTTGAGTTGGTTGAAACTTAGGTGAAACTCAGCAGCAATTGAGCTGCATGATGTAAAGCCCTCTGCAACACACTTGAAACTTGTCTGATACTCAGCTCCAGCAGTTGCAGAACTCTCAACTTTGTGAAAAAAGCTGATAACGTGTCAGATGATGACATCAGACATTTCACATCCCAAACACCCCAACTGATTTCAACTGACAACGGCTTATTATCAACAAAATGAACAAAATAATACAACAGTAGACAGTTATTTTTCTTGAAACAAAGGGAGAATACGCTCACCAGAGGCTCATTAGATCAAACTCCTTGACGAGTGTCAAATTATCAATTGGTTTCTCTTTTGAGTAGCCAGAACGTCATGTTTTTTCCTCCAGAATATCAATAAGCATTAATGCACTGATAGCTCTCCTCTTGGGGACGGCCATTATGAAACAAAGAAGACAAAGCAATACAACACATCCAAACTGAAATCATCTAGCAAGAAAACTGTATGAAATAAGATACAAAGATGCAAATGTAGTTACACTGACACTTCCCATTTGATATCATGTAGGGGGAAAACAATTATTATTTTTAAAAAAAATCATTCAAATCATATTGCATGAGATTATTGATGACAGACATATATATAATTTATTTTTTTAAAGTTATTTTTGGGGGCATTTTTGCCTTTATTTGACAGGACAGCTAGAGTAGACAGGAAAGAGGGCAGAGAGAGAGAGGGGGGATGACAGGCAGCAAAGGGCCGCAGGCGGGCGTCGAACCAATGGCCACTGCAGAGGACTAACAGCCTCCATACATGGGTCGGACGCTCTACCAACTGAGCTAAATGCCCACCCCTGACATTGATCATTAAAGCCAGCTTTAGACTTTAGAGAGCAAATTAATGCAGAATGTCCACCGAAAGATCATCAATAATCTTTCAAAACTTCCAGTGCAGGACTCGTCATCACTTGTCATGTCAAAATACTGTATAATGTTGCATTCGTCTTGCATTCGTGCAGGTAACCTGCCTTAACTTTGAGTCTGGGGAGGAGGGGGCAGGGGGAAACAACTCGCTTCAAACATACAGTAGGCAGTATATTAAACAGGGCTCCAACTTGCTATTTGGACAGCAGTACTCATTTTTGAACACTACGGTCTTACATATAGCTCCTTTACAGAGAATTAGCAACATGCTCCAAGTTTCAACAGTTATTAAGGTTTTGGCTGCAACAGGAGGGATTTTCAAATACATACAATAAATTAAATGAAACCTGGCTGTCTAGCACTGAAGAAACTGATGAAAGGAGTATGCAACAAAATGTTCTGTGTATGCAAACATACACAATGAAACAACTCTTCATCTGCTCAAATGGCACAACAGAGGGACGTGTTCAGACAGCCTTTTGTTTAGCTCCGAACCCCCCACTTTGATGCGGCGTGTGGCCCACTTTTATTTGCTCTTTGCTTTGGCTTTTGTTTAGTTGTGTTTTAGCAGATGTTATGTGACCTTTATTGGCTGATATTTGTTTAGGAAAGACTCTCAGACTTCTGTCTTCGGTGATAAAAGGCCTGGCGTTGCCTCCCTTTGATGGCCATTGTTTAATCAGGCCTCTTTCAGTGGCCGCTGACCCAGTTGGTCCATGCCCGCGTTTGTGTGCACTACACGACCAACACATTTCCCCTCTCTCGTCGTGATAAATGGCGCTGCGTGTTAGAAAACTAGAATTACAGACACACCACCCTAAATGCTGAACCCTTACAAGAGATCACAGACGGTAGCATAAGCCTTCTCCCCGCTGGCCTGGCTATCAGGGTAGTTTCATATATTCTCAGCTCCGTGTGTGTGTGTGTGTGTAGTAGACTCTGAGATCTGACAGGACTTCTTTAAAGTGGCCCAGCTAATCCCAAATCCCGCTCCCTGCCATCCACCACCTCCTGCCTGGGCTGTGAGCGATCGATTCCCCTCGTTGTTTGTCCTCGGAGCTGTTTTGAGTTATTATACTTGTTCTCCCTTAGTCTCAGGCAGATAGAGGCTATAGGTCTGTGCTACCTGCAGCCGCTTTCTCTGTCTCTGTAGCTTTCTATGTCTGTGATCTTTTTATGGATGTCTCAATGATGTTTTTTTTTCACTGCCTTAATCAATCTGTCTTTGTTTTTTTTGTTCTTGTTTTGGTTTCTCTGTCCTCTCCGTCTGCCTTTTCTATCCGTCTCCACATCTCTCTCTGACTTTGTTTATCGACTGCAGAGAAACAGCTGACTGCCGCTAACTGTCTGGGAGTGCTGGCTATGGCTGAAGCCATGAGTTGCACGGAGCTCCATAACATGGCCAAAGCTTTTGCACTGCAGAACTTCCCAGAGGTGGGTAGAGATTTATCTTTCCCAACAGTCCATTCATTGATTCCCGTGGAACAACTTTGTATGCTCGAATAAAAGCAAATAAAAGTACTAGCAAACAGCAATAAAATCTAATTAAAATCATGACCATAATAAAGTTAATACCCATAGTGATGATCTGTAAATGAATGCTATTTTTGAAACACAATTGCACTCCTCTACATTGCAAAGAGAAAAATTCCACTTTCTACCTTCTGCTGTAGATTAAAGATTAAAGGGATAGTTCAGATCATTTCAAATGGGGTTGTGTGTGGTACTTATCACTAGTCAGTGTGTTACCTACAGTTACCTCGACTATGGAGAAGCAGCAATGAACTGCTGTGGACAGGGTCAGCATCAAAATGTATTTCAGCTACTTAAAAAGGCCTACCTAAAAAAAAAATCAGTATCAGCTTATGTGTACGCAATATTTGGAGTATTTACACTGCTTTACTTTGCTATCAGGCAGCCTTTTCTGATGGGAAACCATCGTTATATAAGTCGAATATTGCTCTCTCCAAACCAACCAAATTCGATATCCACGATCTTTTATTTTACCCTGCAGAACATGGGAGTTTCTGGTCTACCCCTGCCTCGATCTGTTTGTTTGTCTGTGTTGTTGTGTGACTTTGGTAAATCCAAACTAGCCTTTTAAAACACCAAAGTCACACAATGACAAAAACAAACTAAACGATCGAGGCAGCGGTAGAGCAGCAACTTCTGAGTTCTGCAAGGTAAAATTACATATTTTTTCAAAGGAGTCTAGTAGGTTTGGTAAGAGAGTTTATGTAATGGCACTTTTCCATTTGAAAAGTCTGTCTGGCGGCAAGGTGAAGAGGTGAAAATGTAGAGGTGTAAATATATTAAACTGATATTGATCAAAACATTTTAAGGTGGCCTGTTTTTTAGAGGGCTAAAATATGTTTTAACTGCTGATCCTTTCTACAGCAGTATGTTGCTCCGCTTCCTAGACTGGCACTCCTGTTGCTTATCAATATTTCGGACTCAAAACATACATAGAGCCACTGAAAAGTGTTGCAATTTCTTATTTTAAACTAGCGCATATCATATGGACTTGTTGGTCTAGTACCAACATTAAATCACCTTCAGGTTTCTACCTCCTCTTAGGCTTTTTTCTGTAAAGACACAATGTACTATACATGTAAGAGCACAATGTACTGTACTATGTCCTTGTTAAGAAGCAGCTGTTGGATAACCTAATGTAAAAATAAGTGTTTATGTGTGCATGTGCGTTTGTGTGTGTGTGGATGTGTGTGTTTCAGACTTGCACAAAAAACATGAGAAAGATTCATAGGGCTTTCAGCCCTCTTGTAGCATAGAGGGTGAATAATACAAAATCACATTAGCAGTTTCGCTGCACTCATGGGTTTGGAAATAGAACCGTATGTATCTGACCTCAACATTGTCACTGATGTCACAGAGATTTTTCCTATTAACCATCAAAAAAGAAAATAGGCAAATAAGCTTGCTAAAGTTAAGTTAACCTTCAACTGTGGCACTGGATACAGCGATTTATCAACAATCATTAACAATGTCTTAAAGAAATATTCTGTATTCTGGGCAATACACTTATTTGCATGCTGAGTTACTGGAGTTGAGGAGGTCAGTACCGCACTGTGAGTCCAACATGCACAATAACAGCACTCTGACTGTGTTTGACCTGAATGGAACAGAACCTTAATTAGTTAAAGTTATTTCATGTCAAAATGTCTGCTGTGAGAAAGATATATTAACAAGCTATGTGTCATCATTACTGAGGTTGCCAGCAGAAATCACTCCCTATTTACTACATAGCGCCCTAAATCTGCTGGCTGTCGTTTTATTGAAGTACTGGATGTAGTGGGGGGAAAAAAATGTTCATGGCACACACAACTTTCTGCTAACACACAGTTGTAGTTAACAACATGGTGTAACTCCTCATAAAACCACTTTCTTTTTTTATAGTTCTGTGAACGCACTAAAGAGACGCGTGTTGATTGGTGACCTGTAGAGGTGTTGGGAGGTGGAATTTATTTAACTTCGGACGGAGCAAGACTTTACTGCTAAGAATAAGCTCCTGGCTCTAGCTTCACTTAACCGATATGAGAGTGTTATGGATCTTCTGATCTTACTCTCTGCCAGAAAGCAAATTAGCTTATTTCCTGAAATCTTGAACTCTTCCTTTAAATCCCAGAATTTTCTGGATAAAAGCTGCAAACAACTGAGAGGCTTTCATTGGCAGGAATCAACTGATAAAGAGAATCTCATCAGGAGAATCAAATTAGATGCGTACTGTCAACTTGTTTATCTTTTCACTTTGAACATACAACTAGTGAACCCTTCTTAAGAATACCAGAGTTAGATGGATCAAATGTGTGTGCTGATCTCTACACTGAAACCAAAACATCAATATCATGTTTGGGTTATAGGGATTTTAGATGAAAGCACTTAATTCAAGTCCTGCCCCTTTTGAAACTGTAGTCAAGTTTCTCCTTTCCTGTTTCCTGTACTTAAATATGTTATGTGCTCGGCTCTATGTTAAAAAGAAAAACAATTTTGATGATGGTAAAACGATGCTGGGGTACCTGTAACACCAACATAAAGCCTGTATCAGCCATTCACAAACTTAAGAATTCCATGGCCCCAATTGAAATTTGAAAATCTTGTGCCCCACACAAATCTTTAATCACGACGCCATTCAACACGAGTCTAGTTGTATTCAAAACAATATATAAGATACATTCCGGTAATGGGTCGGGTCACCAAATATGGTGTAACACCAGTTAAACGAGGTCAGATAAATGAATAACATGTGATGTCCTAGTACCATACTTAACAAAAAACTTACGAAACTTGAAACTTAAAAATGCTGTTTTCAGAGATCCATGAAGGAAAAACTATCATTTTAACAGCGTCAGCAGTGAAATTTAAAGACCTGCTAAAGCAAATAAACGGGAAAAGCGAGTGCTGTTAATGCTGTGTTACCTGAGGGTCGGACTGTCACTGAAAAAAGAAGAAACGTCTCGATATGAAAATGACTAAAGAAAAAAATCATGAGTGAGAGGAGAGGGTAAAGGGGAAGTTTTCATCACGGAGACAGAATAAGTGAGGATGTTCACCTGGACAGAGACTTTATAAACCTGCATGTGCAGATATACGAAAAATACACCTGACATCAGGTAATAATAGACAATTGAATGAAGGATGAGAGGCTTTATATGTAAATTTATGATTATATTATAATTTAAAATGTAGTCAAACAGAATAATGTCAACACGAGGAGTAGTTTGTAATTTATTTTTCAAACTCAAAATGCCTTCAAACTAATTAAATATACAGTTGTTGGTGAAAAACTGGTTTGTATTCCAGCAGACTGACTGCACATGACTCTACGACAGGTCTGGACCACTCGTAAATTGTGTTCGTATCTGAAAGAAAACTCAAAATACGAGAAAATTGGTGAATGCCAAACTTCTCTTAAATCACTCGTACGTTCCACTTAAGAACAAATCTGTTCGTACGAGCGGTTCTTGCATGAGGCCCAATGTCTCCTGATTGTGTCTCAAAGGAATCCCAACATTTGCGAGACTACTGCAAGATTTTTCATGGTATCGGTTAAAATGTTCACTCTCGCTAGATCTTGCAAGTCTGGCGTTCTGACCTGGGGTATCTAATTTAAAGCCTGTGACCACCCACAGGTGTTTTGTTTTAAGTTAATCTGGTTAATTAGACCTCTTCTCGGGACTCTGTGGGTGTGTTCAGACTTTAATTGATTGGCATCTTCCAGGGTGTCCTGTTAGCTTTGTTGTGCCTGTTAGGGTGGGACAAATTATACCCCTGTCATTCTTACTGGTTGGTTGAGATTTGTAACCTAATAAATTCCCAGCCCGAGCAATGACCATGTGACAACATGTCACTTTTACAGGTCCCCCATCAACACCTTTTAACCATTTTCAAGATTTGGTTTTCTTTTCAACCTACACATACGTTGAACGTTGACGACGCTGGGTACCAGACTTGCTCAACTATTATTGGAACACAGAGCAAAAAGTGGAGGGACAGTTGTAAAATAATCTCTGTATATTTAATTTGCAGGGCCTCTAGAGTAAATAATGGTAAATATGGTCATGTCTGTGCAGTATTTATGTGTAATATACAGGGTTTGACTAGTTTATTTCACAACTCTACAGGTGGCAGGACAAGAAGAGATTTTGAACGTGTCTAAGGAGGATCTCGTGGCCTATCTGTCCAATGACAGTCTCAACACTAAAGCTGAGGAGCTGGTCTACGAGACGGTCATCAAATGGATCAAACAGGACTCAAACTCCAGAGTGCAGGTAATAAAAACAGAGAGCTGATGGGTGTGTTTCTGTCTGCTCTAGACGCTACTTTACCAAAATGGGCACACATGTATGTGTATCATGAGACCGAAAAGCGGGATAAAACCCCTGTTACCACTGACAGTACAGATACTGTATGTCTGCAGAGCCATATTAGTGCAGTTGCTCTATCGACTCTCCCTGTCTGCTCCGAGAGGTACACAGCATAAAAAAAAGACCCAGACAAGTGACTCCACGTTCTCTCTTGGTGGTGTTCATCAACTTTGTGCTTCAGATGCAGCCTAACACAGCAGTTGTTCGAAATCCCAGGGGTGCTTTGCCCTCAGAATGTGCTCTCTATTCTTAGTTACACTTCATTTGTTTGTGAGACACTGTACTGCACGGAAAAACCAACAAAAACGCAGACAGCCGCAGTCCTTTTTCTGCACGCGTAACGTGTGTTTGATTTATTCCTCGAAGCTGTTAATCATAATCAAAGGTTTTTCCCCCTAGATAGGTATTGACAGTCAGGTACAGTGGGTCAAATTTTAACAGACGTGGAATCGATAACTCTCAAGGTCACAGCCTCGGCTCACGTTCATGAAAAGGTAAATGGACTGCGTTGTAGACGCATATCCATCCGGCGGGTAAAAACCTCAGGTCATGAGATTTTTATGGATTCAGTCGCGAAACCATGAATTTAAAGCTGATGATTTTAAAAGTATTTTATCGCTGTTTAAAAATGGAGGTGAGATTATTATCAGATAAATTACACCGGTCCATCAGTGGAAGAGTCATTCACTCAAAGTAATGTCTTCTCATCAAGCAGTGAGAGGGAGGGAACTGCCTTATATCAGCTGGATCAGATTCGGTGCAGACCTCAGTAATCAATGTTACTTTATTGGCGCTCACTTTTATGAGGTGCGTACGTCAATATTTGAATTTTTCACCTTCTGGATTAAACATTTAGCATTTATCGTTTGATATGTGACACTGAGATTATGGTGTAATCCATCAGGCCTACTGAGTGTTTTGTAGTGGAGGATTTTAGAGTATTGAGTGCAGCACAAAGCACAGGGACACGCCATTGAAGGCAGATGGTGACGCTCGTTATTGTTCACCTAGGTGTTAGGACCGCAATAAAAAAGAAATTAAGTTTCACTACCACTTTACAGTAAGGCTACCCTTATAAATGAGTTATGAATGGTTATTACATGGCTTTGTTAAATACTCAATTCTGATTGGTCAATTACGGCATTCTAAGGTCTGTTATTTCTGAATAACAGACTATTGCTATGCAGAACAGACTGTTGCTATGGATGCAGTTCTGATCATAGACTCTGGAGGAACAATAAAATCATTTTAAAATCCATAAAATCATATTAAAAGTAATATTTTGTGTCAAATTATTCCTTTTTTTTTTGGTAAGTAACCATGTAATAAGTGGGATAATGTACAGTGAGCAGGTCATTATTCTGAAATAAACCCCAACAGGGTGATGCAGGACTTGAAATATCCTGAAGTGGTTTATTTCGCAGTAATGACTTGCTCACTGGACATTTGGTGAGTTCAAATGGGGTCATGTGTACCATGTTCACAAGTCCGCATGAACTGGAAGTTTTCTGAGAGCTGGGAGTTCACGACGTTCCGTACACAACTTCCATGTTCTAATTAAGAGGTCCATTTGAACACAGCATTTATCCCCGACACAAAATATTCATTTAAAAATGAACTGTGTCCAATGGTCTGTTCTTCATAGCAGACCACAGACTGTGGTAATTGACCAGAATCAAATATTCAACAAAGCCATGTAATAATGATTTATAAAGTGTTTAAAACTTAATCAATAACCGTAATTATAAATCATTTATAAGGGTAGTCTTTTAGTAAAGTGGTACCAAAGTTTTTATGACTGTCGAACACCCCTACTGATAAATCCAGTAAAATTTGAATTCACAAGGAGCCACACTGAGGCTGATGCACAGTTTTTAGAGAACATGCGATCTCCGTCATCTGCATCGAAAAGCCTCCAGCCAGCTCAGTCCGGCCGACTCCTGCAATCTCACACTCTAATGGAGAGGTGCAGAGGTGAGTTACTCAGATGAAGTAGGAGAAAAAAAAAGAAAAAAGAAATGGAACATTTTCCTGGTTGTCTGAACAACCCACCGTGCCTGTTCCTGAGACGAGACACCCGGGTCACCCCGTCCCCGAAGAGAGAAGCAGAAAAGCAGGGGGAGAGCTGGAGCGAGAGAAAGAAAGAAACAGAGCAAGACTGAAAGACAGAAACGGGCTGAGCAGTGATTGAGAAAAGAGAGGGAGAGGGTGAGAGATGAAGAGAAGGGGACTGGAAAAAGGGCCCCTGTGTTTTAATCTGATATCCAACGGTTTGTGACTCTGCGCACGGCCATGACATCCAGGCAGCAGAGATGTGATTGAGCTCTCGGTCAAGCTCAAATCTTCTGTCCATGTGTGACGGGGAAAAAACAACCAGCCTGCGGAGAGGACGGAGCAGGACAGGAGGAGAACAGAGAGAGACAATGGGCTGCTAGCATCATGCCACAGGGAGAAGGTTATGCGACCCTGAGGGCTGAGTTTACACGCATGGTCCAGCACCAGCGCATCATTCCCCCACCCTCCCTTTGCCTCCATCCCTTCTGCCTGTTTGGAGGCAGAGAGTGGCGGAAATCACTCCCCCAGAACCTGTGACACTTTTTAATGACATGTCAGGGCAGCATGTCACAGTAGCGCAGCTGAAAAACTCAGGCGAGGGGGAGGAAGAGCTTTAAGCCTTGAGCTAAGTTTGTATGCGTTCGCGTTCACCTGAGCACGCGTCTGTGTGTCTTTGTACTCTTGTGTGTCCGTGCATGTGCTGTGGGTTGTAAGCTGCGGGCTATAGAGTGGAAAAGTGGCATATTGAAGGCGCTGGGTAAATAATATGCAATTTTCTCTCTCCACTATGCTGTCACTAACATCCGATGGCACCAGGAAACGGGGCCCGGACATCGCTTAGAGACAGAGAGAGAGCATTTGAGCGTTAATAATGGTTTGCTATGAGACACAAAGCCAGTGAATGAAAGAAGAGAGCTGTTTCAGTTTTCTTTGATTGAGTATCATTGAAGGTGTGCCGCCCTGCAACCGTCTATATACATTATGTCTGCTATATATTTTAGTGGAAAAGAGACTTATAGAGGCTTCACAAGAAAAGGAAACACCCTGGCAACAGCGTCTGGAAGAGTTTATTGCTGAAACGAGTTTTCTGAGAGAGAAAAAAAAAATCTACAACAATTTGACATATTTGGAAATATGTTAATTTGCTTTCTTGCTGAGAGTTAGAGCTGCAAAGCTTAGGCTGGGTTGCACCGACAGGGATTAATTTTTAAACCCAATCACATCGTTGTTTAACTTTAAATTACGTTGCACCAAACTTTTAAACTAGCTTAGAATTAACCAAATTCCAGTTTACATTGTGATCCAGATTAACTTTAAACTTAGACTTGAGGAGGTTTAACTTTTAAAATGGTTGCCTTGTTGAGATGGACTGAGCAAAATAATTATCTGCTAAGCTATTGTGAGTAGGCTAACTAGGCTAACCAACTTTTTTGTTTGTTTTAGCTAGCTAGCAGTTGTATTACATTTTTTGCTCTCTGTCTGGATAGCAGACAGTGTAATCTTTTGTTAACTTCTTAGCTAGCTAACATACACATTTCGACAAGAAATACAGAGCAGGGGAAAGTTAACTTGTCTTTTATACTTACTAGGTTCCACAGCACTCAAATTTATTTTGTATGTATTTATTTATTTTATTTTGGGTAAGCAAGCATCTTCATATTGATTAGACTCTATGTAATGTTGGTTTATATCACTGAATTTAGTTTTAGATTTTAATTTAGCAACAGAGCTCTGTCTTATTCTAAGGCTGGATTTAATCATTTTAAACCAAGTTTTTCAAAAATCTGATAAAAATTAATTTTAAATTAATCTTTGTTGGTGCTAATTCATCAATTAGTTGTTAACTATTAAACTAATCACTAACCATTTTGATAACTGATTAATCTGTGTGAGTATTTCTTTTTAATTTTTTTGATTCAAGCTGTAAAATGTGAATATGTTCTGGATTCTTTTGTCCTCTATGACAGTAAACTGATTATCTTTGGGTTGTGGACAAAAAAAACAACCTTTGAGGATGTCATCTTGGGCTTTTGGAAACAATGATGGACATTTTTCATAAAGTTCTGACATTTTATGGACCAAACAACTAATCAATTAGTCGAGAAAATAATCAACGGATTAATCAACAGTGAAAATTACAGTTAGTTTCAGCCCCAGTGAGATTAGAGGATTGATACCACTGTCGTGTCATGTCTGTTAGGTGAAGCTGTTTCCTCCTTTTTCCAGTCCTCATTCTAAGCTAACCATCTCACAGATGTTGTTTCATATTTAACAGACAGATATGAGACTGGTATTGATCTTTACATCTAATTCTCAGCAAGAAAACGAACAAGCGCATTCCCCAAAATGTCAAACAAGCCATGTATTGAGCAATATGATCCAATTCCACCCTCTTGTACTTGAGTAAAACCAGCTTTTCTTTGTTTTGTATAATTATAAGTTGAATATGTTGAGTTTTTGACCTGTTCGTCAGGCTAAAAAAAAAAAAGAAAAAAAGAAAAAAAGAAGCAGTTTTAAGATCTTACTTTGTATTCTGGAGGGGCATTTTTCACTATTTTCTGTCATTTCTTGACTAACCATTTAATTGGAAATCTAATTAACAGATTAATTCATCATGAAAACAGTTATTATTGCAGCTTTAGAATCGATTATGCACACCATAATGCACTCATACCTCCAAACATGGAGACTCATCCTTCAACTTTTGTAACACGGTGCACCTGAGCACTGAATTCACCTCCACAGTCCGCCTGTAAGACACTGATTCTGTTAGTTACATAAACAACTGGCTGTAAAAAAAAAAAATGTCCTGCGTCATGTTGTCTCTGTGAAGGTGCTGACAGAGAGAGACCTGTCCTTCCTTTCACCCAGCAGTCTTTTGTGGGACGACCATAGACACATGGCTCCAATTATAACAGGCCGGTCTCTGCCAAATCCCTGAATAGGACCTCCATTACGCCTCACTTCAACATATTTTATAAAGGATCCTATCTTGCCAGGTGACTCAACCTGACAAAAGAGGCTGATTAATTGGCTCTTTGGAAAGTGGCCAACTAATGTAACAGCTAAAAAGGACAGTTAATGGTGTATTTTCATGATAAAAAAGGCCAGCCTTGCCATTAGCAAGGACCTGCTGTCCACTCATCAGAAATAACAATGGCCTGCCCTGACATTTGCAGTTCTCAAGCCAAATTAATATAGTTAAAGGTATTACTTCACAAGCTTGTAAGTTACTAGTTATTATTTGGGGAGGATTTTTATACAATTGACTTTGATAATGTAGTGAGGTGATTTTTTTTTTGCCTCCAGCACTCATTAAGAAGAAAAAAAGAATCATTTTCCCAGAACAAATGATGCTATCATTATGTAGTCAGAGGATAAAATTATCAAAGGACAGACATGCTTTGAGGCTGTGTAGGGATATAAACTGAGATTTCCTCACTGTTTTACGATTCATTTACCTTCAAAACTATAAATGACCCCTTCACCACAAGCATCACTTTTAATTTAGTGATTCTCCTTTTAAGCTCTGAGTTCAAAACAGGAACTTTTCTTCATTCCGCACCCCTTAAAGGCATAGCTGGGATTATTTGATGTAGAGTTATATGAGGAACTTATCAATACTCAGCGTATTGCCTTCAGTAGATGCAGGCTGGCATGCCCCCAGTTTGCAGAAGCAGAGGGGAGTATTTCGCAGCTTATAAAAAGTCCAACTAAAAATCAGTATCAGTTTAAGTGTAGGCTGTATTTAGAATACTTTCTCTGCTTTACTTTGCCATCAGACAGCCATAGACAAGTCAAATATCACTTTCTCCAGAACAACCAAACTCCATAGGCGAAAACAGTGATTTTCCCTCGCAGAACATGGGAGTCGCTGTTGTACTGCTGCCTCGATCTGTTAGTTTTTTTTATGTTATTGTTGGGCTTTTGTGAATCCCAGCTAACATTTGAAACACCAAAGTCACACAATAACACACAAGTTGGAGGCAACGGTGAACCAGCACCTCTTATGTTGTGAGAGGTAAAATTACTGATTTTGTGTATGAAGTTTGGTTGGTTTGGAGGAGCAATTAATGGCTTATGTAATGGCAGTTTTTCATCAGAAAAGGCCGTCTGACAGCAAATTCAAGCATTGGAAATATTCTAAATATAGCTAATACTTAAACTGATGTTGTTGTTTTTTTAGGTGGAGCTTTTTTAAGAAGCTAAAATATGTTTTGTCGCTGACTCAGTCCACAGCAGGAAATTGCTTAGTATACGTGCTGGTACTCCTCTCTGCTTATTCTAACTGGGGATGTGCTGATCGCCATCTACTGTACCTACAGTCATACACTGACTATCAATAAGTACCTCATAAGAAAAGGATGTGTTATTTGAGGTGAGAAGCCATAATGAACGTATAGGCCAAGTACTGTATCTCTTTAGGAGACGTAGCCAGGGAACAGAGATTGATGCAGCAGGCAATCTTTGCTTTTTCTTCTGCCTCTCTGCTTCCTTCCAGCTCACATGAGTTGGAGAGAATAAAAAAAGAGTACATACACACGGGGATTTACACATAATGTACAGGATGTCGCTGTTCATATCCCAGCCCTGTGCTCAAACGTTCACACAAGAGTGGAAATCACTTGTATATCAGGCCCTGTTACGAGTCGCGTATTAGAGAGTGGACGGGATCTGATGCAAGCCACTGAACTCCGGACCTCCATTCTCATCGGTGTCCTTTGTAGTCCCAGAGCGCGTTCGGTCCTGATGTGTGCAGCCAGTTGAACCGTAGTCACTCAACCAAGGCGGCCGCATATCCAGAGCAAGTTAAAGGCGCCTCGTTTCCACTGGGCTTTCTCATAAACACATGCATGAGCAATACGACTCAGAGAGAACAAACAAATTACACTATCTGTTCAAAGATTCAAGATT